>JAHWFP010028316.1:0-11368 GCA_023313725.1 Lithobius niger
TTTATCTTACGAACATTGTCGCTTTAGTCCCTCCACCTTGTGATAATTTTCGCTTTAGTCCCTCTATCTTACGAACATTGTCGCTTTAGTCCCTCCATCTTGCGATAATTTTCGCATTAGTCCTTCCTTCTTGTGATAACTTTCGCTTTAGTCCATCCATCTTGCGATAATTTTTCGCCTTAGTCCTTCGACCTTGTCATAATTTTCGTTTATTCCCTCCGTCTTTCGATAATTTTTGCTTATATTCCCTCCAGCTAGTGATAGTTTTCGCTTGAGTTCTTTTGTCTTGTACTATAAATTTAAGCCGGTACATCCAATACGTAAAACAAACACAAAACTGATTTTAAAGTGATGATGACTAGGCTACACTTCAGTTGAATTGAGTGAACTGACAAAATGAAATAGAAAAGAAGGTGATTAGAGGGATTGCTCAGAATTTGTCAGGTGGGGGTAGCGAGTAGCAACCTTCAAGTTTACATTTAACTTTCGAACTATTAGTCGGTGCGATTAACTTGGCTAATAGGATTGACCTTGGCGGCCTTTTAATGGTTGAATGATATCACTACCTTCAAAGGCCGATCGTTTTTGGAAACTTGGCGGGTTTTTCTACCAGTTTTGGTTTTGGGTGGATTAATTGTTACACACAAAGTCATACATTATAAATGTTATGTTTTTTCTTTATTTAAAGAACTAAAAGTTAGACCTCGTAAGCAAATTATTACTTGTATGACCTAAACGTATTCTACTGTCGAAACGGACGGATGTGACTCATACGCAACCTTAACACACGACAAAGTATAGTTTTTGATGTTTCTGGTAGGAAATGTAATAACAATACCTCCAATCGTGCGAAATCTGGATTGTTATACCCATGCCGATTTTAGAGGTGGGGGTTTTGGGGTGAGGAGTTCAAGCCCCCCCCCCCCCCGTCTTCTTAACATTGGATCCATGTTGGCGACTGCCATCCAAAAGTTATTACTTTACAGCCCTTAAAAAATACTTCACGTAATCGCGTGTCAGTAGACTACCGAGCTGGGTTACCCCCCTCTCCCCCCCCCCCCCCATCTTCTCTTTATACGACCGCCCGACAACCGACAAAAATTCTTTGCAAAAATTCCTCCTTGACTAGACAACATAGACTTTGCGGTGAGTTCCAATAAAATCCTCTTCCTCTTAAAGATTGCCAATAATGTCATCAGAAAGTCCAGGGAGTAGACGACGCGGTGGCGCGCGGGTCAAACGACAGCGGCGACGGCTGGCGGCCGACACCGACAAAATGGCGGCCATCGCTTTACAAGCTGTTTCTTTTCCCTGTCCCTCTCTCTCTCTCTCTCTGCCCGCATGCTTTGCTATCGTCGAGCTTGCATTCCGGGCGAAACTCGCTCCGTCTTCGGGATCTCATGTCATCCTTGTTGTCGTCGGCACTTTGTCTTTTATCTGTCTCCCTCTCCTCCCCCGCTCCCGTGCGTGTCCCCCTACCCCCTCCCTGTCCTCTGTCTCCCTCTTTTCGGAATCCCTCCCCTCTGCAACCCTCTTAAAAGTCTGTGTGTACCCCTGTTGTCTCATGGCAAGCTTTGTTGATGATGTTGCTCTTTATCTTTGAGCAATTTTCTCTACGGAACTTCTCACTGTATAGCACCCCCCTAGTACAGCCCATACCCTTCTAGTACCCCCATACCCTTCTAGTACACCTACCTACCCCCCACCCACCCCCACCCCTTCCGTCCCCCGTCTAGTACAGCAACCCCTTCTTCTCATTCAGGGATCCCACCAAAAGATTGAAATAATTTACCTAAGTTTTCCAGGTTTTCTTGGTTTTTCCATTCCAGAGTGGTTGAGATTTTAATTTCCCGGAATTTTAAGAGGACATTTTTTTTCACGTTTTAACAGTTTTACTTGTTTGTAGGACTGACAGTGCAAAAGAGTAGCTCGAGTTAGGTCTACACCAAGACTGTGGCTTTGATTTTTTTTTCCCCTTGACGTTTTCCAGTTTTTTTTGTAAAAAATCAGAAAATTTCCTGAGTTTTCCCTGAGTTTATAAATTCCCTGAGTTTTCCAGGTTGGTGCATGGGAACCCTGTCTTTCCATTCTTCCTGAATTAAAAATGCGGCTGTCAAACTTGCAGAAGATGTCACGGCAATTTTCTTACGGTTTTATTTCTCAAAGCAGGAGATCTTTTAGTATGACGTCTCTTGATACTACTTCTGATAATTAATTTTTTTTTAAATTTGTTTTAAAGACAGTGGGAAAGCGATCTTAGAAACGTCTCAACAAAGTTTATCTGATTTCTCGATAAACACACAATTAAGCACTGGGGGGGGGGGCGTATTACGTAATAATATAATGGTCTCGACTTGAGAATGGAAACGTTGTGGTACAGTGTTTATATAAATGCATTTTTTAAAGATTTATTTGAGATATTCCAGTGAGTTTTACGTTTCGTTTAAACAAGGTTACTGAGGAATCCTCCAGGATTAGGATCCGAAAATTTTAAAAGGTGTCTATCAAAGTCTATGATCAAGAGATAACCGAGTCATCCATATAAACATTTTTGAGAAAACGAAACCAATAATTGTATCGACGGTGGTAAGCGCAGCATGATGATTGGATCTCTGGATTTGCCTCGACTGTTATGGAGCTGCGATATCAGTGGGCCTTGGACAACAATGAAAATCTCCGGAAGCACCATCTCAATTCGATTCCATGTGGTCTTGCTTGCTCCTGTCCCGTTGCCTTGAACCCGCGATTTTAATAACCACCAACTTCAATCAGGCTCTAAAGTATGTTTGTTATAATTAATTGATTGCTTGATTATAGTTTCGACAAGTTCCATTTTTTCATCGTCATTGATCGCAGAATATGTAAGCATATTTTGAACTATACAATTTGGACTTCATCCCCTTTGAATTTTCTCCGATTTTCATCTTGCTGAACTTACCTCACTCTGTCACTCACTAGCGCATCTGATTTCGTCGCTGTATGTAACTGACGTTGTCGCTAGTGTAAGTGTCTTTGTCACTGTGGGTAACTGACTCTGTCACTGTACGTAATTGACTTTGTCGCTGTATGTAACTGACTTAGTTGTTAGTGTAAGTGACTTTGATGTTGTATGCAACTGACTTTGTGTTTAGTGTAACTGAATCTTTGGCTGTATGTAACTGACTTTGTCGCTGTACATGTCTGAATTTTTGGCTGTATGTAACTGACTTTGTTGCTAGTGTAACTGACTTTGTTGCTTACATAACTGACTTTGTTGAGAGTAACTGATTTTGTTGCTGTAGATAGTGTAACTGACTTTATTGCTAGTGTAAATGACTTTGTGGCTGAACATAACTGACCTTGTCGATTGCGTAACTGATTTTGTCGTTGTACATAACTGACTTTGTTCCTAGTGCAACTGATTTTGTCGCAGTATGTAACTGACTTTGTCGCTGTACATTAGTGACTTTGTGGCTGTGTGTAACTGAGTTTGTCGATAGTGTAATCGACTTTTTCACTGTACACAACTGACTTTGTCGCTAGTGCAACTGACTTTTTTTGCAGTGTGGAGCTGATTTTGTCGGTAGTGTAACTTACTTCATTCACTACGTAACTGATTTTGTCGCAGTATTTAAATGACTTCGTCACTACTGCATCTGACTTTGTCTCTAGTGTAACTGACATTGTTGCTAGAGCAAATGCTATGTGAACAACCAACCGATCATTGTTGTAAGCCATTCAACTGGAAGTAACCCCTGTGCTTAATTCACCCTCTTCATTCGCCCATCTTAGTATCATCAAATCGGTCGATACATGCTCTTCTGCCCTGTTTGAGCGGAGTGCTAACTAAATGCAGCGAGCAGTTGGCTTGCTTTTAGACCTGAGGCGTTAACGAGCCATATTGGATGGCGTGGACAATACAGAACACACTGGCCGGTTAATGTCCATTGTCGCCGCCGAGGCAATCTTGGATAATGGGTGTGCGTCGCATTGCGTGCTACCCACTGTCACCTGGACTCTCATTACCTCCAAAACAAGGTCGGGGAAAGGAAGAAAATAGCGCATGTGGTTTGACTGCGAGGACGTGGTGGATGTACAAGCGAACAAACAGACTGGTCAGTCAAAAACCCGTGTTCCACACCGCAGTCATCGACGCACACGCATAGCAAACGACGACAGGTTGCTTGCTAACTGGTGCTGTCAAAATGTTGGATGGTACAGTTTGCGAATAGTGGGCGACTTGAGTATTTGTTCTTATTATTTGTCCTGTGAGAAAAAAAAAAATTCCCTCTTATTTTGTGTTCAAGCATTATGTCTCAAAAGCTGTGAACCAATCCTTGAAGACAAATGAGAGAGTTGTTCGCTTATTTTTTCACTTAAGAGAAACTGTAACAGCGACCAATGCTGGAAAGGGCAGTAGCTAGCAGAAGATGGTGGGTGGGGAGGTTTAAGTGTCCCTCCGGAAAAGACTGAGGGAAGCTTAATTAGACCCAACACGCAACATCTGATGACAGTCTATACTGAAGGCTGCTTCAGTGACTTGTTGCCCAAATCAAAAGATGACAGTCTGCACCAAAGGGAACTTCAGTGATTGTTGCTCAAACCAATGGACGACAACAATGCTGTGAGCTTCAGTGACTGTTCCCCAAACCAACTGATAACAGCAATGCTGCGAGTTTCAGTGATTATTGTCCAAACCAATGGCCGACAACAATACTGTGAGATTCAGTGATTGTTTCCCAAACCAACTGATAACAGCAATGCTGCGAGTTTCAGTGATTATTGCCAAACCAACGGATGACAGCAATGCTGCGAGCTTCAGTGATTGTTGCCAAACCAACGGATGACAGCAATGCTGCGAGCTTTAGTGACTGTTGCCAAACCAACCGATGATAGCAATTTTGCGAGCTTCAGTGATTGTTGCCAAACCAACGGATGACAGCAATGCTGCGAGCTTTAGTGACTGTTGCCAAACCAATGGATGATAGCAATGCTGCGAGCTTCAGTGACTGTTGCCAAACCAACGGATGATAGCAATGCTGCAAGCTTCAGTGATTGTTGCCCAAACCAACAGATAACAACAATGTTGTGATTGTTGCTGTTTCCTCTTTTTCTGGTACTTCTGACGATGTCGCCTGTGACAATGCAGATGCATTTCGTGTTACTGTTTCGCGTTAAAGTTTATCTACCAGAGTAGGTTTACCTTTTATTCTACATCTAATAAAATGATTATTCCTATTCTACATTCCGCACTTCTATATTTACTTTATCAGCGCTCTCATTTAAGCGTAAGTGACGCATTCCCTATGGTACACCACCTAGCGGCGATTGTTTACAATTGTCTGAGTCTGCAGGCTTGTCGATGCTTTGTTTGCAAGCGTCACCGCAAAATAGAATCTTAAAACAGGAGTGAATGAGAGCTAGACAGAGATAGACGGTTTGTGGTCGGATGCTCACGAAACGGTTTTTTTGCTTGCATTATCCAGACGTTCAAATCGATAATTTTATTGATTTGGTCGTGCACAGCCGAATTGCGGATGAGGGCGGTAGAACTCCCGAATGTGTAAACACATGCAATCACATGCATGACGTAGTAATAAGTAGGCTACAAGATTCCTTGAATTAGCGTGTGGATGCCCTTTTATAGGCATATATTGACGTGGGAAGATGTAAAAAGAAGGGTGCTCACCTGCTGAAAAATTTAAGAAATTACTGTGGTACCACCAGGGTTGGTTCATTCACCGGATCTTTGGGTTAGGTTTTCACCCGGATGGTTAGGTCACCGGTTCTGATTAACTGGCCTGAAACTTAGGGTCAAACCCGGAGAGCCAGTGATACGAACTGACCTTGTAACCCCTGACCAACAAATGCCAAAATGCCTGACCAACTCGGTGTTTTGCCGCAATAATGAGTTCATCCGCGAATGGACTCAGCAACATACGAACAAGTTTAAGCTTGGAGTAATCAATCACCTTACTTCGTTATGGGAGGCACCTATTCGGTCTGGCGGCAACTTTACAGCGCCAGCAGACGACAGTAAAGTTGCATAAATATGACGTCATCAGCAACTATGGTATCTCATGGCCTAGTGGAGAACAAACTAGCAGAGGAAACAGGAAGTACGCATGCTATGATCACGCTATTAACACGACTGCAACAATGAAGAAAGTGCACATCTACAACAGTGGACGTCTCATTGTTGTACGAACGATATTCTTTGTCTTCCTGTAATTGGACGTGGCAAAGCAATCACGTGACCTGGTGCAGCAAAGCCGTATCGCTCGATATCAACACGTTGCACTACAACAGTAGGAGATGGTTCAATACCTCATGGTTCCAATACCATGGCGGAGAAGATCGTAAACCAGTTAGGTTATGACGTCAAAACAGTGAAGCACAGTCGAATTTCACACACGAAATGTCAAGCGTAAAACCATTGTTGCAGAGCGTCAGGCTAGCAGACTTTTGGATTGTTCCCAGGCGTAGAGAGTCATTCCCAATTCACTCGTTAACTTAATACGATCCATCCATGGACTTCTTTTGGACCGTAATCTAACTAGAACCAACTTAGTATTTCCCCAAGCCTCAGATGCAACATAAACCTAGCTTAAGCCTAAGTTTGTAACCTAAGTAACCCTAATGGCACAAGTCTGCCAGCCTCCGTGCAATAAGGCGAGCATTAAATCCCACCATAAGGAACTGAACGAACAGTCGCCACCTGTGACTATAGATAACTTGACAAGCTCCCCCCATGAACTGCTTTTGGTCCACAATCTAACTAGAACCAACTTAATATTGCCCCAAGCCTCAGATGTAACATAAACCTAGCTTAAGCCTAACTTGGTAACCCCAACGGCTCAAGTCTGCCAGCCTCCGTGCAATAAGGTGTGCATTAAATTCCACCATCAGGAACTGAACCAACAGTCTCTGCCTGTGACTTCTTCTACCATCGTTTAAACCTAGTGTTCGATAAACTTAATTCTCTTGAATTACGCAGGCTAAAGGCCAATCTAATCCTAACTTTCAAAAATTTTGCGTGGTTTATTATCATTTGATATCCCATTTTTTAAGATTTGCACTACTGCATATAGCAGGGGTCACACATTAAAATGAGTGATTCCAAAATTCAAATTAAACTGCCTGAAGTATTTCTTCTGCATTAAATTCATTCCAGCTTGGAATTTGGTTACTGAGGAGGCGGTCTCGGCTTCTTCGGAGTACATCTTCAGGAAATTATTGGACAAACACTGTTTGACGGCATTCCTTTTGCGGCCGGAAGGCATTAGCCTATCTTTTAAAGTGGGCATGCTGTCCGTTGTTAACTACTTCTTTGCCCTTGTAGTCGCTAGTGGCAAATAAAGTGTTATTATTATTATTATTATTATTATTCTTACATCTTCTTACATCTTCAACTTCTTACATTTCTGAATACCACGTTACAAGACTGTAAATAATTTTAGTAATGTATTGATTCTTGTGACAATATTTATTTATCTGTTGTATATGTTCTTAGTTAATTGTCAGTGCACATACAAGCTTTTAGCTTCGTGCTTTTTTGAATGTACACTTGCTGTATACTCATTGCTGATTAAACAACAACATTATTATTATTATTATTATAATTATAAACTTATAAGCCTAACTCATCCCCCCTCCATTCACTGTAGTCTCTCAATCCCCAGCTCATAGTGATGAACCCCGTTGTTGAATTCCCGAAAGCATCTTCCACTGCTTGATCTTTGCAAAGTGTGCCCAAGGACCAACCTGAACAATTCTTGGTTTCTTCCTTCGCTTCCTGCACGATTTAGCTATATGAGTGTCAGTAGATGGCACCCCAACAGAGTGGCAATTCTGTGCCGATGAACATCCCTTTCTCAATTTCCATGGTCGTTCAGTGAGGGGATTGGGTTGGTAGTGGCTAAGCACAGTCAAATTTTCATTTAGGAAGCTAGTGGTGTTACTAGCATTCCTTCGTTTCACGACTTGCGATTGTGGTTTACATAATTTGTAATGAGTTACTGTGACTTGTTTAGATTTACAAATCATTATTGCGTAGAGCTAAAAGCATTTGATGTCTCTGCTGTTGTGGATAAGAAGGAGTTACAGCCAGTATCGTACACAGGAAAAAAGAACACTGCGTCTTGGGAGGTCAACATCCCATCTTCAGGCATAAATAAAACACTTAACACATTTAAAAATTCATGGCAGTATCTGCCGAGTCACCAAATCCATACAAACAACCCAATTTAGGCATATCCAGGGCTAAAACTTAAAAAAATTGTACGTGCCAATTGATACGTGTTGCCAGAGATGGGTGCCCGGAAGTCGAGTGGTTTCAGCAGAGGCAGTGACGTCACGTGGTTCTGAACGACATGGCTAGGTCCAAATTTCTAAAAGAATATTTTCCTGTCATCAACAACCTGCAACTTAACAAGTTCAAGAAAAAGCCGTCTACCTAAACTACACCCTTTATAATTTGGACCTGGCCATGTCGTTCAGAACCACGTGACGTCATTGCCTCCGTGTGTATTCTGCTAAAACCATTCGACTACCGGGCGCCCATCTGGCAATACTTATCACTTGGTGTGTGTGCAAGATACTGGCTGTAACTCTTTCTTAACCGCTAAAAGTGCTGAAACTGCTCAATCAATTTTGCTGTTGAGGTGCTCCAGTTAAAAGCCCTCCTATATACTTACAGACGCAAACCCCTTTCAGTAGCTCAGTTTAATATTGACCTAGCCCGTTTGGCTATCCGTTTTCGAAATTCCGGTCTAATATTTTACATTTTATGTTCATTTTATACAACCCCCACGCCATTTTGGGGACTTCAACAACACCATTACTCCATTTACATCTTTGTCGCGAAACGGCGGCAGTATTATGGAGGTCTCTTAGGACATCTTGACTTCACCCCACCCACCGTACATTTTCTTTCATTCCAGGTTTTCCGCCCAACAGTGTTCTTTCCGTCCGTCCTCTTCTTTTTCCATCTCTCCTTTTCTTTATAAACGGTTTACCCGACTGCGTCACCCGATCCGTCTGGCGGCGAGTCGAGCCGACCACCGCGGATCAAGGGACGCGCCTCGCCTCCTGAGGGCGCCTCTTGTGCGCGCGCACTGGAGCATGACGGGAGAAAGACGCCGTGGCCCCAGAACGAGGGTGGGCGCCATAGCACAGTGGGTCCTCTTCCCAACAAAACGCCAAACCAACTTGTTACATGTTTGTAGCCAACGTCTCTACGTTTGTAATAACTCCCCCCCCCCCACCACCCCCTCCCCTCACCCTTTCTCTTTGCCCGCCCACCCCCTCCCTCTTCTCGTAGCCTACCATGCAAGCGTCATTAACTAAACTAAACAAACAGCATGGGCTTTGTGTTTAAGTAGATGAATGGTTGTGTGGTAGTTGAAGTTTGGCTATTTCTGCGCCTTTCCAAGAAGACCACCACACGGCAACACCGCATACACACAGGTTTCCTTTGCAAGGAGTCAGTTTTCTGAGAACACCGCGTTTACAAAATGGCTGCCGCTGTGACGCTGGAGCCAAGAATGAATCGTTTTTAGTGTGTTGGGTACCACTGTATGACGATTTTTTTTTCGACGGGCTGGGGGAGGGGCTGGAATGTTACTGTGACACAACCAATTCCCATTCCCACATTGCGAGCAACTGCTTGCTAGTAGATGATCACAACTCCATTTTAACCGATTTACAGTCAAATACCTACACATCAAATGAACAGCAAGTCAAGGCCATCGATATCCAAGTTCCATGAGAAACAATAATCTAATTCAAGTTTAATTCAGATTGATGAGTTAAGTTCGATTCCACCCAATTCAACCAAAGTCCAGCAATTCCCTCAAATTTCGGAAAAAAAACTGAGCAAATTGCCCAAAATGCGAACGAAATTGGTGAATTTGAGACAGAAATTACATAAATTGATTCTGGTTTTTGTGGAATTGGCTTGATTCCACAAAAATTACCCTTACATCGAATCGGATCAAAGCAAGGCATTTCAAATCAGTCAAATTCCAATCAAATCTAGGCAACACCATTCCAAACATGAATGATTGGTAATTCAAGTCAACCTAAGTCGAACTTGGACTGAATTAATGACCATCAGGTCAATTCCTACCAAGCCGTTGTATAATTTCGGCAGTTATCCTACTCAAGTCCAAATCGATCCGAGACACTCGGTAGCAGTTAAAAACGGACGTTTATTTGACGATTTCCCTTTCCCCAAGACGACTGGAAACTTAATAAAATCAATTCCGTCAATTCGATGTCTGGAATTATGCAATGTTGAATCAATTCCACCAAATCCACAACGTGGAATTGAGCCAACTAATTCCAAGTCCATAGTTGGTCTGCCCTCATCACTCCCTTCGCCATTAGATAATTCGCTCACTTTCAACTTTCAACTGCCGTTGTGACGCTTCTAATTAACGTGGCTGACTCCAATTAGGTTCATTCGAAAGGTGGGAATGTCCTCTTTCCATCAAGGGTAATTTAAAGGAGCTATCACTGTTAAGGAGCAGGCTACGCCCGTTTTACTAGGGGCTTGTATCACAGTTGACCGCTGACAAACACTAGGATAACTGTTGAAAATGGGGAACTCGAAAACCTTAAGATTAACGAGTTCCCAATTCCAAACCAATCTCGGGTTTTCAACTCTCGTGAATGCTCACAAGTAATTATGTCAAGTGTGGGATCTTCGCAACCTCGCACCCCGAAGCTAAAAATCGTCTGAAATTCAACATGGCGCCGGATTTGGCTAATTTCAAGTCGTGTCGAAACGTTCAACAATGAGAGTGAAGAAAGGACTAGGAAAATGGTTTGGTCATGAGGAATTATTTATGTTATTACTACGGATTGCACTACTGCATGCATTTACGCAAACTGTCACGGATAACTGCCCAAGTTGCATTGTTACCATAGCAACGTCCTTTCGCAATGGCATTGCATACGACTTGCGATTAATTCTAGTTGAGAGACTGCGAAGGTTAATTTCGAGCAAATGTTAGCCGAATATAATGCTGCGAAAACTAAATGCCTTCATTCTCATAAGAGTACAAACATAAGTTACTGGGTCTGGGTTTTTCATTTTAGTCTTTGTTTCTCAGAATTTCATTCAGTGTAGCGTATCAATTTTCTTTTGGCAATTTGTATGCCATTTATGTGCTTTTACAGTGTTTTTTTCTAGAAAAACTCTTCGACAGCGCTGTTGAAAAATCCTTTCTAAAATAAACTGATAACTGATTTGCTTTTCTGGTAACTGTTAAATACTTCGTGATCAATCATCAACCTATCTGTTGACAAAAGGATAGGTCCCCCAACAAGCCAGGGCTGCACCTAAGCTATTCTTAGCGACAGAACGGTACTTCATAATGCCGGA
>JAHWFP010028319.1:0-13370 GCA_023313725.1 Lithobius niger
GATTTTGATGAAACGGGGGTTTAGCACATATTTTAAGAAAGTTGGAAAGAAGGAAGTAAACACAGTGCGTGCGAAGCGAGAGACAGCAAAATCTAGGGACGAAGAGGAAATGGGGGGCATAAGGTACAGTTGGCAGGTCTTTGCCCTTTTGGCCCGAATTATGGTAAAAATTTACTTTAAGCCAAAAAAAAGGGGTGTACCCTACAATAATCAAATATTGGCAAATTACGAAAGCTCCCCTCGAAAACATCACATCTTTTCTTTGAAAATTCATTTTCACCTCTTAACCTTTCATTCGGTTTCATCTCGATATTGTGACAAGAATCTTTTACTGTGAAAATAAGCGTATGAAGCGGCTTGCTAGTTTTTGCCGCTAATAACCAGAAAAAAACCAGTTTTTGCAACTATCCCGGCAAAAACCCAACCCTGGCATAAGGTAAGATTCCATGCAGGGACTGTGGCTCGGTTTACACAGGATAGACCAGAAAAAGAGTACGCACCAGGGTTGCCCAACATCGGGCAAACGCGAGTAAAGAGAAGGATGACAACGGCATCCGAGTCCACTGCAAGTTTTTAAAGCACGAGGTTCACTGGAAAAGCACGAGTACTCTTCAAGTCGAATTCCGCACGCGATTCCCACCTCAGTTGTCTTGAACATCCACGGCCGGCCAGCTTTCCCTAAAGTGGCACACTTGGTAAGAAGAGATATCAGCGGGCAGTTGAACCTTGGAAATGAAGTCTAACAAGAGAGCCATGCAAGCAGTCCAATTCGAATGATCAAGTGGGAGTACCAGTCGACGATTGTTGTTGAAGTAGACGATGTAGTCGAAGACCAGGAAATCGTCAAAGCCTGATGAAGATATCTGTGGGATACCAAAAATTTGCAGGGCAAAGTAGGCGTCCTTGATGTGAAGTTAAGCGAACTTTGTTGCGTTAAGTTTTATAACAGATAAAAATCTCCACAGTATGAACTGCAGCGATGTTTTTCAAGCAACTAAGTTTTCTCAGATGTCCTAAATGTCAGCAAATTAAATTCTGAAGCAGAACTGACAATAAAACTCATCATAGAAAACACATTTCTACAGAAAACATTTAGAACATTTGCAGTAGAAAAGGAATTGAAACAAAATTTACTGTATCGCCGCATGATTAGAGACATCAGCCCAGTGGCAGAATTGGCACAACGCATGTCGCAGACAAATACGCCTTCTCCAGACTATTCACACGCACATTTTACACTTACGATATACACTACAGTACAACCTCGTAAATAAGAACTCCGATAAGAAAAATTTCCGCTTAATGAGAACTTTTTTCAAGATTTTGGCTGGTCAGCTAGACATTCTGCACTAAATTAATACGGCTATAACGAACTCTTAATACAAATGTACGGATAAGACGAACAAATATTTAAAAATTCCAGCTATTTTTTAGAATTTGCTGTTCGTTTCTATGGTTAATAAGAACATTCTTAGCAGTCCCCTTAAAGTTCGTATTAAGGAGGTTTTACTGTAATTTTATATTTAGTTTGAACGGCTGTTTGACTGTACTTGCCAAATTTGCCTGTAAAGGAGTAACTTTTTGAGTAAAATTTCCTTTTGCCATGTTGTCTTTACTACACCTTTACTTCATAATGCGTTTTTTGGCAGATATCGGGTCACTTTTATCTTACCGCTCCTGCTGCTTGCTCTGTCTATCGGGCATGCAATGCTTTCCTCTAGCGGATGCCTGCTGCCGCCCTGTGACTTTATAAGCAATAACATGGTAGCGCAGGCGGAGAAACTTAAGTGTGTTTACAGTGCGGCGAGAAATACTTTTCATTTTTAAATATAAAACCACTGCAGAATAGCAGTGAAATACAAATCAGTCAGTGGCCCTGGCAGGAACATTTTGGATTTTTTTAAGACTCAACAGCCAAACAAGCAACAACTGAAAGGCCCCAATGTAATGATGGCACCATAGATGACCTTGGTACTATACTACTGTTATGGAGCTATGTGTATATAAATGGGCCACCTGCAGCACATTAACCCTCTGAGTACTAGAGGCCGACAATTCGGCCGGGAAGCGCTGGTCGCTTCAGCACTAGCGGCCGAATGATCGGCCCTGATGTTTGACGCAAGCTCCCTCCCTATTGGCTAATCCCAGCAGTTTCAAATTTTTCCACCAATCAGAAGGCACCTTTCCACTGACAATCAAAGCATAGTTTTGTAACCTGGGCTGTGATTGGCTGAGCTGCCAGCAGTTTCAAGTGGGCTCTCACGATCGTCGATGCTGCGCGAGTGCCAACCAAAACAAGATGGCGGCCGCGTGCGACGACAATAGCGATAGCAATTCGGACGTTAGTTTTGATGGATTTTGCGACGAAGAAATTCAACAATCAAGGCAAAGAGTGAGTGAATGGACAAATATGTATATTCATCCAGATTCTGACACGGATGAAAGCATGCTTGTTGATTCGGATCGTGATTCTGAAAGTGAAATTGAGATCGACAATGACGCTGTTGATTCAGATAGCGAAGGAGACCGTAACGCATTATTTGCGCGATATTCAAAGCCAAAGTGGAAAAAACCAGCAACTATTCCCGAAAATGAAGAGTCTAGGCCTTTATTTACTCCATATCATGAGGTTAGTAAAATAAAATCAATACCACGTGCTACTCGTTCTCCAACGGATTTTGTTTACCTTTTCTTGACGCCGCAAATGCTACAGCATATCTGTGCTGAATCAAACAGATACGCAGCGCAAGTCAATAATGAATATGTCAATTCACCACGTGCTTCAAAATCATATGAACGATTGTGGAAATGGTGGGATGCAACAAATGGCATGACAATGCCTAGGTTGAAAGCAGTGTTAGCCCTAACGCTAAACATGGGTTTAGTAAACAAACCGGATATGAAAGACTATTGGAATACAACTGAAAAACTACAACGAACGCCTGGATTTGCAGAAGTTATGGCAAGAGACAAATTCATGTTTTGCCTTTCAAATCTTCATTTCAATAACAACGAAACTCAAAAAAAAAGGAGAGGACGGTTATGACCCGCTATTCAAGGTGAGACCTATATTGACCATGTTTCAGGACTTGATAAAAAAATACTATGTTCCTGGACGCTATGTCAGTGTTGATGAGAGTTTGATAGGCATGAAGAACCGCACAAACTTGATGCAGTATCTTCCCAAGAAAAAACACCATCGATGGGGCGTCAAGCTGTGGGTTCTCTGTGATTCGTCAACAGGTTACATTTACAAGTGCCATGTATATACTGGAGCAAAGGGAGAGCTAGAAATGACGACAACTACACTAGGACAATCATACGACGTGGTTATGTTTCTGATGCAAGGGTTGTTAGCTGAAGGACGAACATTAGTTGTTGACAACTTTTATACGTCGTTACCACTTGCACACAACTTGGCCTACAACCACAACACTCAACTCATAGGCACAGTGCGAAGCAATAGGAAGGATCTTCCACCCAAACAAAAACTGAAGGTTCAAGAAAGGGTTTATTTGAGAAGTGACAAACTGTTGTACGTAGCTTTTCGAGAAAAGAAATCTCAAACTAAACCAGTGCTGCTATTGAGCACTTGCAATGTTGCTAAAGATGTTGATGTACGTCGTTGCGGCAAAGATGTTTTGGTCCCCGAAATGGTTGAAGAATACAATCAGCAGATGGGGGGTGTGGACGTTGCGGATCAAAAAATATATTACTATGAAAGTGGGCGTAGGTCGTATAAATGGTACATGAAGATTTTTTCCAATTTGTTGAACCGTCTAATGTTGAATGCGTACATTGTGTACACAGAAAGCCTGGCACAACGAAAGGAAGCTGAAGCAAACAAGCCATCTTTTGTCGCCAAAGACTTCAAGCCTGTGTCCAGAAAAAAATTCCTACAAATGACAGTAGCTTCACTTTCGGATAACTACTGCGACAATAACACACCTGGCCTTGGTAGGCCTAACTTGCTTTCCCCATGTAAATTGGAAAAGTTGCAGCTCCTCGTGACCCGAACAAATAAAAGAAAACAACAAGAAATGGATTGTGCTGTTTGTTCGGACAGAAAGAAAAAAAGGAAACGTTCAACATACAAGTGTCAAGCTTGCAATGTTGGTGTCTGCCCTACTTGCTTTTCGAAACACATAACCACAAGAAAATAGGTGATGAACTGCAACAAAACCTTTAGGCCTACAGCCTTTTTTTATTTTTTTTTTTTATTATTATTGCCTTCAAATGTACACAAGCTAGAATTTTTGTACTGTAAGCAAACTGTAAACCTTTACCATTTTTTCTTGCATTCAAATTATATTTTCGTAGTACCATACTGTAAGCTAGTAAACTTGAGTAAAACCATTTCAACTAAGCTTGCAATGCTGGTGGCTGCCCTACATGTTTTGAAGAACACAACCATTAGGTGTTTTTTTTTTTTTTATTAGGCCTGTATTCATTTTTTTTTGAAGGTGTAGGCCTATACACCATTTTAGTACTGTAAGCCTGAAAATGTGTGCAGGCCTAAACCTAGCCTACCAAAAAAAAAAAAAAAAAAAATGGATACAGGCAAGCCTTTCCTTTCTGACAAGCTTGCAATGTTGATGTCTATCCTACATTTTTGTTGAAACTTTCAACCTTTAGCCTATTATCATGGAATTATTTTTTTTTTCCTTACATTTTTAGTAAGGTAAGCAAGTAAAGTGGCATAGTTAGAGCATTTCAAATTCTTATCCTCCAATTTACACTTTCATGAACCAGGCAAGAGCATTCCTTGAAAAAGACTGTTAGGTTAGGTTGCAGTGCAGCTAATTAGAAAGCTTCACTGCAGTGCATTATTTATTTGTTTTTTTGGGTTGGCTCTGCGCTGTAATAGTAAAACTTTATTTGTAATGCTGATTCAATGCCTATGCCCACACAAATTTGCACAGAGTTTGTATATATGTGTACCTTTGACCTCAAATTTTCTCAGATTTTTTTTAGTGGTAGTTTTTGAGGTTCAAGTTACTAAAGTGCTAAGAACAAAAAAATTAATTTATTTTATTGAACTTTAATCCACCTTATCATCTAGTAGGTGAGCTATTATGCAAATCAAATATTTTTTTTTTAATAAAGGCATTTCTTAGCTGCACAAAAATGCTTACTTTTTGAAGATACTCCTAATACTCTTTGAGATACAAATTTTTTTAGACAACAACTACACGCGACTTTTTTCCATCTAAAAATTAGGTAGGCTGAGAAGTGCTACTTTTCATCCGCACGCTAGTACTCAGAGGGTTAAGAGCCAGTTTTTTTCCTCGGTCAGGCAGCCTGGATATATCACATTTTTTACTCCATTTTTTTTTTGTAGCAAGACTAGTATGTGGAGGGCTGAAAACTAAAAAGATTTCGATCATTTTAACAGTGAAAAACACAATGCGTTTAGACTCAACCATCCTGATAATATTGTATGATGTTCTACCACTCTAGTCCAGCAAAATAAACCTATTATTTGTTGTGGTTCACTTTCAGCGCAAAAATATATAAATCATTAGATATTGCCAAAATTTATTGATAAAGGCATGTTGAGACTGCCCATTCTCTGTGCGCTAAGAGTCAACCATAACAAAAGTGATAAGGCCTTTACTATGCCTTCCCAAAATAACATGTATAAAGTATTACCTTGGTTCACTCGTAACGCCTTGATTTATTGCAAATTTATTATGAACAAAGTTAAAAAGTTGGTAAAGTTTACGCTAACCCTGTGGAGTGTGCTGAAAGTCAAAAAATACAAACACCATCCAAAAGTGTTCTTTATACCTTATTTTAACTAAATAACAAAACTTGTGATGGTGGTGTGGCTAGTAAAGTTGTAAGGGGGCTACGTAAACACTGTGCGGCACTTGTTTGCACGTAATTAATGTGCATGCTTTTGACAACAGTTTTGAAACAGCAATTTGTCACCTGCACTAAAGTCGTGTTTGTCCCCGCTAAGGTCAGGTGGGGTCAATTTAGGAAATTTGTTCAGCTTTTATCCATACACATCATCAACTGGAAAGGTATAATAGGTTCCTAAAATGAAAAACCTTGTTAGGGATGTGTACTAGTAAGAGGACCAACCCTTCCGAATGTCAATCTACAGTCGCCACTTGGCCAGTAGACCTTACAAAGCACTCGCCATTTCACAATTTCTACTCGTCACATACTTAATACGTTTTGTATGATGAAAGGTTTCTCTAATGTATGCATTAACAAAATTGTGGAATTTTCCTAAACTCCAGTATTAATACAGAAAATCCAGTTACATAGCCCTTATAAATCTAATAGGGTTGGGACGGTTAAACGTTTAAACGGTTAACCGGAATTTGAACGTTTAAACGTTTAGCATTTTTCGTTTATTTATAACCGAAAAAATGGGAAGAGGGTACTAAATTTGTAAACATTTGGTTGGAAGGTGTCAGTCTTATGTTTATCTCGCATCATACTTAGCTTTTTTTTTTTTAATTAATTATTTTATTCTGATTGGATATCCATAAATTTTTTTTATATAATGTACCGTACAGTAAAACCTGAGATATCGGAACTGATGTTTTACTGTATCCGATTATCTAAACTGCTCTTGGCCAAAAATACCGAAACACTTCAGCCAAAGAAATTGCTACACTTTCTGCACTGGGTGATCTTGGAATGCTGACAGCCACTGGTTATGCTTCTGCAGTATTTTCTTACCACTCTGTCATTTTTAAAAATGTTTTTAGTACCTTAAAGTTGTTTAAAGTCCTCAAATATTAACGAGCGTCGACAGCGCTCACGCAATCCATTGCGGGCCGCCATCTTTACCTCCACGCCGGCTGTACACAAAGGACGCGTGCACACTTGCTCCAATGGAAACGGCCGTTACTCGCTTTGCGTGACGTCATGTCATGACTGGCCCCGACGCGTTCAACAGGCACCTAGCATGAATCAACCAATCGGAGCTCGCGATACTAAAGGAGGCACCAGCGGCCGTTGAAACGGAGCAGTTTATTCGTTGAAATTAATGTCAACATCGATGGTAGCCGGAAAGAGAATTTCCCCGGAATTCCCAGCGCTCAAACGCGACAGGACGGCGGCTGCATGTTGTTCCGTGATTAATGTGTCACGATCGCTTAAACCACGTGCTATTTTCATCACACGAAAGTAATTTAACGCCAGTTTTGACGACTCCAACAACAAAAATAATAATCAAGGTAAATAAAAAATGTTATGATTAGGCCTACTGCAAGATTTACTTTCCGCATTGACCGATCAAATAGAAAAAATTGCTACCCTGTGTTTACTACTAGTCTGTTATGATTCGATGAACTTATAGGTGAAGTTTGAAAGGTGTTAGCATATTTTTTTCTCCCGGTAATGTTTTGGACTTTACCGAATATCAACAACGATCGTTCATAATGCTTTAATTTTTTTTTTTTAAATAATTTGCGGTACAATTTAATTTTATCTTTGGAAATGCAAATGTTGGTTATTTAGTTTTAATTGTAGTTAAACAACAACGCAGGTTTCAAGCTTTTTTTTTTTTTAATTTTGTTGGGGGGGGGGGGGGGAACCGTTTAAACGGTAAACGGTAAATTAGGTTCGTTTAGTAAACGTTTAGGCAAATAACCGGTTTTTCCCAACCCTAAAATCTAAGCATAACGCCGCAAACCGTTCGTCTCTAACTTGTACGGTTCCAGAGATACCCCTTTTTTAGTGGCATGCTCTGCAGCTAGTCGCCATTTTGGCGAGTAAGGCAAATTTCAAGTCGCCAACTGTTGATTTCCACTCGCCAAATGGCGAGTGGCGACCGACATTGGGAAGGGTTGAAGAGGACTGCTTGCATTCCTTTCGCTTTAGTAAAGAATGATTTTTTTTTACCTTTACATCGCATGAACTTCACTTGTCACCACCTCATTGTCTACATTTAATGTGTGGCACTCACGTCTTTTCCCCGGTCTATCCAGCAGCAACAAATTGATTGTGTGGAGTGGCATAGCTGACAGATTGGTAATGGGATGTAGTCTTCTACCTCTTTGATAAGCGCTGCAGGTTGCACCACTGAACTCTCGTTGTACATGGATTACCACCAATTGGAAGTGTTTAGAATAGTTTTTAGCAATATTCATGCTTATTTGTACTATTGCTAGGCGAAGGGACAGAGACTTATGTAATGATTAAAAGTTTTCAGGTGTGTATGTATAGGATGGTACCAGTGCTTGCCCCATGGCAGAATCGGCGCGACGCGCGTCGCAAAACAGCTGAAGGCTGCCGCAGACAAATTTTGGCCAAATTTCTGCCGTTTTGTCAATTTTTGACCGATTTTGACATTCCAATACACCATTTTAATCGTCTCAACGAGACCTTCCCATTGGTGGAATAGCCAGATCAATAGGATAAAGCACTGAAAAGTTATTCTATAAAAAACAAACATATGGGTAACCATATGATAAAAACAGATTAGCAGCGGACAAATTTTTTTCGACAATTGGTGTCGCAGACAGTTGCAGAAAGTTCTGCCTCTAGGGTTGCCAATATTCTCCATATTTGTACAGTACCTATGGAATGCACAAATGTTATCCCCCTCAGTGATGACACAACCTGATCGGCTTGATATCAATTCTGCTTCCGAGAGACAGTTTGTACCTTATGATTTTGCAAATCACTGCATCCAAATATAGTACACCATCCTACCTCTTTTTTGCATTGGGACCGCAATTGCATCCACTAAGTGAGTAGAACCTGCAGACTGTGTACTGATTTTCCATCCTGCATTGATGCTATGTTGCTGGATCAGTGTAGCTGCCTTCAATGCTGTGTAAAGCAGAAAAGGAACTTCCCTCTTTGGTCAGTTATGTCCTAAGATGCTTGCCAAAGGAGTAGTTTTGGCCCCATTCAAGGCAAGAAATTTTAGCTTCAGTGGTGGGGCCTGTCTTGGACTAGAAACTTTTATTTTGCAAAACTGAGGCAACCAACTACACACGAAAACATTTCAACAGTACTGTATTCCTACAGATATTTCATTAAAAGAATACCCTTTTAAAAGTTATATAAAAAAGGTAAATCTGTATTTGCACCAGGTGCCCTTTGTATGTGTGACATGATCCACATTGCCACTGAAGAAGCAATAAAAAAAAAAAACTTTTTCCACATGCCTCCTTTCTCCAATGATATTCTTCTATGAATTATTCGCACCAACGTTGTTTCAACCTCAGCCACTTTATAAAACTACCAGCTATACCTCCATCACAAGTTTTGTTAATTAGTTAAAATAAGGTATAAAGAACATTTTTAGATGGTGTTTGTAGTTTTTGACTCTCAGCGCAGTCCACAGGGTTGGTGTACATTTTACCAACTTTTTAACTTTGCTTATAATAAATTTACAATAAATCAAAGTGCTGCAAGTGAACCAAATTAATACTTTACACGTTATCTTGGGAAGGTATATTTTATAGAGGTGTACCGATGTTGACATCGGACATCGGAAATCGGCCGATGTTGGCAACATCGGCCATCGGCCGATGTCCGATGTGAAAAGCTGGCCGATGTACCAAAAATTTTTTTTTTAGCAATTTCATTACCTAAGCTTAATTATTCGTACAAAGTTCATATAAAGATTAACACAGTTCGTTTAAGATTAGCGTAGGCGTAGTTAAATTGCAATTCAAGCCTATAAACAACGTTTTGTAATCTTGGTCACTTTGGAGTTTAAAAAAAAAATTGTCGTCACCCATGGAGACTGGAGTGAGGCACTAACGAAATAGTTATTCTTGAGAAAACTATTGCACACAATTATTTCAAACTTACTACAAGCACGCAACAGATATTCATTACAGTGCACAGAAAAAAAATCAAGATTAAAAAGCTTTAATAGTTTCGGAGTACCATTTAAATTACGGGTGGTATAATGAACTAAAATTGAAAATCTCCGTGTTAACAAAACGCGTCCGAAAGTTGGCGTTAATTAGGCAAAAAATCGTTGTTCCCACCTGATAAGCGATAGTGTGAAGATTTATAGGCTCCTTTCCGTTTTAGTTTTTTATCGTAGCTGTTGTTTTAATTTTTTAATGTTGTGAAACATCATCGTTCTTGTGATTTTCAACGACGAACGAACCATAGCGGCGAACTGAAACACGAGCGCTCACGTAAAATCCGAATCGAGCAGTGGCGGCCATGTTGAAATCGCGCATTAGCCAATGAGAGCGCGCAAAACCTGTCACGTGGTGCCAACTGGCCAATGAGAGAACGCGATCTTCAAATGCTTTGGAAAGTTCGCTTGAAACAACCAGAAACGGCCTATTACAATCCGCCTGATTGGCCAATGCCAAATGGGCATCGAGAAAATATGTTGAGAGGCCTGGATAGACGGGAATTCCAGCTTTTCAACGAATCCAAGATGGCGGCGCCCACTCAACTGGTTCGGTCGCTACCGCGGATCAAAAATGAACAATTTTCTGCTTTCTAACTTCGGAAAAAAAGAACGATATCAACATTTTTGCAGTTTTAAGTGGGTCTATGCTCAACTAAAGTGCTTTTTTTTTAATTATAGACATCGGTAACAACTTATTTGGTAAAGAAATCGACGCACAACATGTCAGATAGCGAATTTCAACTTTTCTCAATTTGATATTTTGGCCTAAAATTGCGTTTTTTCAACCTCTAATTTCCCTTCAAAGCTTTAACGTCGTTACTGCGTTTGGAATGATTTTTTTTTTAAGTTAAGTTTCCCACCGAGTTCTGTTTCTTCAGAAAGACTGTTCAGTACTGGTAGAAATATTAGCACCAAAAATATCAGTTTGCTTCCAGAAAAATTAATGATGCTGGTATTTCTGAATCAAAATCTTCCATCTGTTAACTGGAAGTACTGATAGCCCAAACAGTGCTTTAACCTAGCAATTTATCTTGTAAGAGTTTTTAATATTTTAATTAGTACTTAGCTAATAATGATGGTAGTTTTTTTTTACTGAGCTTTATTACCATTGACAGTAAATGGCTGTATGTTAATATTACTATTCAGTAAATGAATGGTTTACGAACACATGCCTAATTTTGAAAATGTCGTTGTGGAACATACTGTGAAAATTCAAATTCAATAGCTACTAATTTCACTTTAAGTTCGCTCACTAACTAACACATGACTAATTTTTTTTTAACATCGGTAGACATACATCGGCATCGGACATCGGCCGATGTTTTTTTAACATCGGAATCGGACATCGGAATCGGTTTTAGGGCACATCGGTGCATCCCTAATATTTTAGGCCTACATCACTTTTGTTATGGTTGACCCTCAGCGCACAGAACGGGCAGTCTCAACATGCGTTCATCAATAAAAATTGTTATGTAACGCTTTATATATTTTTGCGCTGATAGTGAACCAACACAAATATAGGTTTATTTTGCTGGACTAGAGCAGTAGAAGAGCATACAATGTTATCAGGATGGTTGAGTCTAAGCGCATTGTGTTTTTCAATGATGAAATTTTAGTTTTCATACCGCGCGAGAATTTGGCCTCTGCCCGCTACTCTTTAAAAATTTCTGTAGGCTGTAATAAATTTTTTTGTTTGAAAACCCTTTGGTTTTGAACCCTCCACATACTAGTCTTGCGACAAAAAAAAATATGGAGTAAATTAAAAATGTGATATATCCAACCCTAATGTTAAGTGCCTGACTGAGAAAAAAACTGGCTCTTAATCAACAAGAAAATATGTGAAAACTAGGAATGCACCGAATATTCGGTATTCGGCCAAAAATTCAAGTATTCGGCCGAACTCTGTTTTGGCCGAATAATGTTAAGATTTGTTGGTATTTGGCCGAATATTTTTTAGTATAAATTTATGCAATTGTGTTAATGTAAGAACGTTTAGCTAAGCATTTAGTTTTGGGTTTGTGAGGAATTGTCTTCTGACATTTCTAAAAGAAGGAAAAAAATGATCAAATGTGTTAAAATCATAGGTATTCAGTTTAAGTATTCGGCCCAGAACCAAATAATTCGGTATTCGGCCGAATATGTAAATTGTTCGGTGCCGAATATTTGGTATTCGGCAGTTTAAACTATTCAGTATTCGGTAAGTTAAGTATTCAGTTTTATATTCGGTATTCGGTGCATCCTAGTAAAAACTGGCCTTGTATCTACATGTAACGTGGCTGTCGGCTGGCAATCAACCCTTCCCAATGTCGGTCATCAACAGTTGGTCATCAATGTCGGTCATCAACAGGAAATCAACAGTTGGCGACTTGGAATTTAGCCTAACTCGCCAAATCGGCGACTAGCTACAGAGCATGCCACTAAAAACGGGGTATCTCTGGAACCATATAAGTTAGAAACGAACGGTTTGCGGCGTTATGCTCAGATTTATAAGGGCTATATAACTGGATTTTCTGCATTAATACTGGAGTTTAAGAAAATTGCACAATTTTGTTAATGCATAAATGAGAGAAACCTTCCTTCATACAAGAAGTATTTGGCATGTGGTGAATAAAAATTGTGAAATGGAGAGTGCTTTGTAAGGTCTACTGGCCAAGTGGCGACTGCTACTGGATTGACATTCGGAAGGGTTGCTGGCAATGAAACTCGGGCAAGCAGTAAAGCCGCCTCATTCCCCATTACTATAGCAATCAGCGTTGTTGCTTTTTTACTTCTTGTTCGGGCTGGATCTAGCTCAGCTGGTAGCTACATTACGCAAACGTCAACCATTAGTGAAGGTGATGCAAGTAAATTTTAAACGACAGGATTCGTTTAAGTAGTTTAAGAAAGGTATGTTACTAGCTTATTTAATTTTGTTAATGTAATATTAGTAATTTTGCGAGGTGACATTTATGAACTCGTGCTGCATGTTGTTCAAATTTTATGTAAAACCCCTGGTTTTACATCTTTCAAACCCGAAAACCTGGGGTTGGCATTTAGTGCTGGGTTTGGAAACCCTAGTAACTACTGTTCAGAAACTAGAAAACAAGTGAGGCGTAATCCTCTTACACTACATCATAGTCGCGTACTACGCTGGCAAAAAAGTTAATTACAACGCAGAAACAAAGACAAAACTTAAAAAAAAAATGCTCCCACCGACCATAGTTTCCAGTTCAATGTTACTGCAATAAAACGTTTTTCCCCTTCACGACCAGTAACGAACATGCGTTCGTCATAGAGACTTGCACAAGCCGAACCATAACGAACATGCGTTCGTCATAGCATTAACTTCCCTCTGTTGGCTGTTATGACTGTGGTTTCAAAGACCAAACTTTTAGCTAACAATTAGTTCATTCTGTTTCAAAGACCAAAAATTTAGCTCAGTTGGTTTGCCTGCTGATAGGTGTTCATTTGTTTTGGCCACATGTTGAAATCTGGTTTGTTAGGACAAGAAGTGAATTTTATACCTGGTTGCGAA
>JAHWFP010028319.1:13770-30946 GCA_023313725.1 Lithobius niger
CCTGTGCTTCCCTGAAAATAAATTTTTTTTATATATTTAAAGCTGTTAACCAATGATGAATTACAGAAAAACAAATTTGCCCCCACATTCCAGGAAAGGGCAGCTAAAATTTGTTTCTTTTGCCTAGGAATGCATTACCTGTGAATTTTGACATATTTTCTGCTGCATTACATCCTATAGTTTTAAAGTTGTTTGGATCCAGCCAGTTTGGTAACCCAAGTGTGCATGTGCGCACTCCTATTTAAAATCATCAGCCGCCAAGGCTCGGCACCTCTCGGCTCCTCTTGATATCTAAAGGGCACTCAAGAGGAGAGGTAGGGTGGGATGGAGTAATGTATATTTTCCTAGGCAAAAGATACACATTTCAGCCAGCCCTTCATATGGGGGGGGGGGGGGGCCAGCAAATTTATGTTTGTTGCCGGTGGAAAATGTACATCACCTACCTGTGAATTTTTGCATTTATAGTTAGACCTAGTCAAACTGGCGGCAGGCACCTTCTTGGTGGGTAACTAGGATTCCTACGCTGGCGTCCCCAACTCCCTGAATGTTACGTGAAGGTTTAAAGATTTAAGTTGGTTTTAATAAAATTTGTTGAGAAAAGTTACGAGTGAATTTAAAAAGGATTTTGATTTATATGTTTTGAAAAAGAAAAACACCTTCACTTCAGAGGGGAGAGAGGAGTTCGTCAAGGGTTTGGGGAAGGACGAAACCAAGGTTAACCGCCCTTTTTGATGTGGATTCCGGAGTGGTCTTTGCAAGTTCAGTCTTCTTCCATTGGGACTTACATGTTTTCGTGATGAAAGGGGTGAACACTAGATTGTTGATCGTCTTCGTCATCCAGATTTCATGTTGATGATTGGTTAGCCTTCAGCTGCTTGAAAAGTGATGGTTTTGTTGGGTTTGGTCTTAATGTATCAAAGAGACAAAACCTCGTTGCTATTTTCTTTTTGTCCTAAGGCCAGCATGTTTAATGCGGTGCCCCCCCCCCCCCCCTTTGGTGAAAATCATTGAATCCTGATGGTGTTTGGAGACCGTGGTCATATCTTGAGAAGTTGAGGAAAAATTTTGATGCTCTGATTGAGCCAATGTGATGGTGATTACAGACGAGTCCTAGTGAAGAGGTTCTGTCCTTTTTATCTGAAAGTATGTACTCTGTATGGGAAAAAAATGGGATCGAGCCGATGTGGGGATTCCAGTAGAGAAACGGCTTGAATTCATGTTGTCTGGCTTGCCATAGTTTCTGAAGGGTTTTTTCCAGGAACCATTTTTGACACAGCGGTTGAGAGACTCTGGGCAGAAAGCTGGCGTTGAGAGAGTCCAGGGACGAAGCCGGCGAAAGGCGGAAGTTTTCGCTAGAGAGCCGAAGTTCCTGTACGGGCAAGCCGGGGTGGATGAGATTGTTTGCAGCTTGCTACGCTTGTTGCAGCTGTGACCCCATGTGTGGCGTGGGACTGCCGAGTCGAAGGCATGGTGCAACCCTTCCCAATGTCGGTCACCACTCGCCATTTGGCGAGTGGAAATCAACAGTTGGCAACTTGGAATTCAGCCTAACTCGCCAAAACGGCGACTAGCTACAGAGCATGCCACTAAAAAGGGAGTATCTCTGGAACCATACAAGTTAGAGACGAACGATTTGCAGCGTTATGCTCCGACTTATAATGGCTATATAACTGGTTTTTCTACAATATAATACTGGAGTTTAAGAAAATTGCACAAATTTGTTAATGCCTAAATTAAAGAAACCATGCATCTTACAAGACGTATTTGGTATGTGGCGAGTAAAAATTGAGAAATGGCCAGTGTTTTTTGAGGTCTATTGGCCAATTGACGATTGCAACTAGATTGACATTCGAAAGGGTTGGCGTTGTGGATGCTTGAGGTAAGGGTTTTGCTGCTTGGGATGGAAATCGCGCATGGCATGATCCATTTGTTCGATGGTGAGGTTTCCTGGAGTTGCTTTTTAGAAGCCGCAGAGAGTGAGATGAGCGGCAAGCCGAGCGAGGTACGAGCTGGGTGAGGTCTGCTTGGGAGTGATACATTAATTTGTGTTTGAGCATGGCATTCACTTTTTACACGACGTGATGGCTGTTCTTGGGGTGATGCCAAGGTCAGTCTGGGTTGGACTAGGTAAGCTGGAGACGTGTTGACCATGTTGCTTGCAGGGTGTTGGTCAGGAAGGGTCGAAAAGCAGGTTGAATGACATGAAAGTGACTTGTCTGAGGTGGTAGCAGAGCCTTGCATTGTAGGGATCGACCGAATCTACTTTTACCAAATCCGATTCGGATCCGGATAATTTACAAGATTTGGTGAATCGGATCCGGATCCTAACCGAATCCAAAATAAAACCTTTGTTGGACTGCTTCAGCCCTTTCTAATTTTTAGACTAAATTTTCTCTCTAGCTGAGTCAAGTTTCAAGACTTGACTAAAGATTTTCACAACTTGTTCATTGGTTTTTCCCTTATAACTTCTGAACAGTTTATGCTAGCCATTTAAAATTAGCTCCATTGGAAAGCTGGTGAAAAAACGCTTCGAATGGTATATTGGAATGTCGAAAACGGCCAAAAAAATAGCGAAGTTATTGAAAAATCGCCCAGACATTCAAAATTTTGCCGAATCCGAATCGAATCCGAACCCTAAAGATCCGGCTTCAGATCCGGTTCGGATTCGGATTCGGTCGATCCCTATTGCATTGATCTAGGTGCTGGAGAGTAGTTGGCCAAATGTCGTAATGATCCGGGAGATGAGAGGGGACGGCGACGTCGGACGACTAGCAGAGGGCCTGGCGGTTAAAGAGGTGGTCTTCCTTTGGGGCACGTTAGCGCTTGCACTGATGCTGTTTATGACTTTCGGTCGATGGAAAGTTCCACACGAAAGAAACTGTGGGCGCATGGTGACTTGTTCGGAAAAGTGCTGGACTCCAATGAGTAATCTTTGCACAAAACCGTGGTGAGCGTTGACCCTTGTGATGGTGGAGACAAATTTGGACGAAAGAGAATGTTCTTCCCGATGTGCGGTTGGAGAGGAAGGAGCAGAGATTCGGAGAGACCTCACAGGATTTCGCCACAGTCAGGGCATAAGCAGTTGTGTTAAGCTTTACATGGTTGCTGTTAAAGAGGAGTAAGACTTCTTATAGACTTATAGTGTGGAGTTAGGACGACATGTGACACAAGATCCCCTCCCTTATGACGGGGGACGGGTCTTGACCAGCCGGAAAAAGGTTCTGAACCCAAACCACCGGTGAGCAGGTTAGTTTTACTGATGTGATTCTAGCCTGAGAAATGACAGGGAGGGAGCCATGGTGTCTAACAACTTGGATGGCATGGTCAGATGCCCAAACAAAATCACAGGCTGGGCGGCTATGTGAGGAGAGTTGCTTCTTTCGTGGGGACGAAAAAAGCTGCCGACACGAGGAATCAGTGTGGGTCAACCCTGTGAAAAGATAGGGAGTGGGCCACGATGTCTTGACCGCTTTAACAGCAAAAAAGCATCCGTGGTCGAAGGTGACGACTTGTTTGACTGCGAAGCACGGGCGTACGACAATAGGACCAGTTGTGACGGACGTAGCTTGGCCGTGCATCGGTAAAGGGCGGCAGTGTCATTAGTGAAGGAGTCTGGCGACTGGAGCTGCCGTCCCAGCAGCGAAAACAACCGGCTGGTCGGCTGCGTGGTTGTCTGCAGGGTCTTATCGCCATGCAGCCGGCGAAAAGACAGCCGTAAATGGGACAAAAATGTGGATCGACCCCGAGCAACAACAGGGAGGGAGCCACTATGTCTTGTCCGTTTCATTTAATGGTGAGAAATTTCCTAGAGAGACACTTGTCCGCCCACTCAGCAACCGAATCTAAGCGGGATGATTGGTATTGCAACAGCGACGAAAAAGCTTGGCCGAGTCCTGGTGGTGTATGGCAAAAAAAGGGACTGCGTTATCGAACAAGATGATGGCGGATGGCAATGTCAAGGCGGAGTCGGCGAAAAAGGCTGCAGTTGTTGGGAATAAAGCCACATGGGTCAATCCTAGGAAACACAGGGAGGGAGCCAGGTCTTCACCCGGGCCAACAGCGAATAGGGATGACGATAAGAGCCAACAATTGGGGCGAAAAGGAGCCCACCAACATTTCTTTTCCAGGCAAGGTGCAGCGGCTGACGGGGGGGGATTAAGGCTTAATGGCGCGTCGACAACTTGGTCATTAGCGCCAACCTCAGTCACAGTGCAGTGGTTCGGGTTGCCACTGCACCACACATTACAGAGATGTTATTCAAACCCCTAATCCAAATCTTGTCATACATCTGTACCTCCTGCAAAAATTGAAAAACACCGGACTGGAGGACAGACTTATCACCCAATTGACGCGCAATGTCACGCGGAAGATGGAAACGACGACGAACACCATCAAGATGGTGACAATCAACAAGGAAGTACCGGACCGTAAGTGGCTGTCGACACCAAGAACATTCAGGAGGGTCAAGCCCCCGCAAAAGGAAACAGTAAGTCGAGTGTGACCAACGCGTAAACGGGCCAACACCATCTCCTCACGGCGACTGCGGCGACACGCCGAGTGCCATTCCTCAACAGTGCCTTTAATAGCACGCAACTTATTACCGACTTGACTGTCCCACAAGGCTTGCCAAAAAGCGTGTTACGTCAGACGCAGAGTTGGAAAGGCGTCTGAGGGAACAAGGCCGAGATCCCTCCGGAGCGGGCCAGAAACGGCCCCTTTCGCTGTAGAATCCCCTTGCTCATTTCCACCTATCCCAACATGGCCCGGGATCCAGCAGAAAAGCACGGTTTTCCGCCGGCCAGGCAAGCGGGAAAGCAAAGCTTGGACACGTTGTGTCAAGGGGTTCCGAGGATTGTTAATTCGCCAAGGACTTCAGGGCACTCATGGAATCGCTAAAGACAATGAAATGCGTGCCCTGAAGGTCAAGGATCCATTCCACTGCCAAACCGAGAGCCTAAAGCTGTGCAGGAAACACAGAATAGCCTGATGGAAGGCGATGGGCAACCGTGACTCCCTTACACACACAAGCACACGCCACGCCAACGTCTGACTTCGACCCATCAGTAAACAGCCGCTGATAACCGGCGTACTGAGAACACAGCCGCCGGAACTCCTGCAAGTACCTTGCTGGTAGAGTGGAACCCTTCGGGAGGGACGCCAGAGCGAAAATGAAAATGCCACCTGGGACAAGCCAAGGGGCCACTGGCATCCCACCAAGCCTCAAGACGCAGGGTATTTCAAAGGCTATTTCCTGACAGGACTGCTGGAGCCTATCGCGGAAATCACCCTTACCCACACTGCGTCTACCGACTCGCAAGTCTGGCCCAAAAACCATGGACCAAGCAGGACTGGATTGCACAGCACGCAACCGCAAAGCATACTGAATGGCAAGCTGTCGTCGACGAATGGACAAAGGTGGCTCCAAGGCCTAAGCATAGAGGCTGACCACTGGAGACGTTCGAAATGCCCCAGTCGCCAGACGCAGGCCACTGTGATGCACAGTGTCCAACATCTGGAGAGTCGAGTCACTAGCTGAACCATAGACCATGCACGCATAATCAAGTTTGCTGCGGACAAGGGCTCGGTAGAGGCGCAACATGGCAGTGCGATCGGCACCCCATGAAGTGCCCGACAGAACCCGCAAGATGTTAAGTGCCCGCAAAGCCTTGTCCTTAAGTTGACGCAAGTGTGGAAGCCAAGATAACCTGGAATCGAAGACCAGACCCAGGAAACGTGCCTGTGGGACAACAGAAATCTGTGCCTGTCCCAAGTACAGGCAAGGATCTGGATGCAGTGTTCGTTGGCGGCAAAAGTGGACGCACACAGTCTTGATGGGAAATGAAAAAGTTTTGCCAGCCGTGACAGCAGCACGGGTCGATGAAAACAAAACTCGCTCGGTAATGCCTTGAACGGCACCGTCAAGTCGTGCAATGCCGAACCCGAAGGGGTAAGATGAGGCAACGGGAGTCTGCGAAAAGGGTTCCATGAAGTCCGGCGTCGGTGAACTTCGAGCGGGAAAGGTCCAGGCGAAAAGACGTCGATAGAGAACAAAGGGGGACTGGATGAAGTGACCGTAACATGGTCACTGTAGATCAAAAGATGCCAAGCCTTCGTGGCTGACTGTTTAATATCCCCTCAGTAGCTGAATGGCAACAGCTACAAGATGGAGCAAAAACTAAGTACCAACTCGCACTGCAAGCTTTGTGAGGCGACCCCAGCAAAGCGAGCAGCAACAGCTCGAACATTAGCGTCCTAGTCTCCAAACCAAGTGAATACTGGTTCGAATGCAGAGATAAGGGACTTGACGTAATTACCGGAATAAAAAATTAACCAGAATGAATTTGGGCATGAAAGGGTTAGTAGGAGAAGTGCACACATCTGCATTTGGGTTACCGAGCTGGCTGGATCTAAAATTGAAAACTAGGATGTAACGCAACATTACGAGAGCATAATGCTAAAATTCACAGGGAATGTACACTTCCACCGGCAACAAGAAAAGTGTATACATCTTCAATACCACGTTATTTTTGTTAACAGCTCCGTAGTTCAAGTTTGTTTAAACACTACAAAAAATAAACAGAATAAGCCCCGCCAAATACTGAAGGCAGACCACACAAAATAAATAAAATCTTTCTCAGGCAATAATATCCCTAAAATGAGGCAAGCATATTTTATTTTTATAAAAATAAAAACTGATAAAGGGAGTCAGTTTTACCATCAGGGTTGTGTAGATAAACTCGTGTTGTTTACCAATTTGCCGATGATCCTTTCAACGTCCACCCCCATTTTTTACCAAATTAATTGCATACGCCCATGGGAGTTTAATGCACCATTTACGTTATTACTGTAATAAGTTACTGTGGAGTACATGTTAACACTGAAATCTACACGTGGTATCAGTAATAATGTTTTACACTTAACACTTACAACATCTGTAGGTATTGGCATTTTTGTGGTAGTAACTTTTAATATGGCATAAATGTTATTAAAATCTGATTATAATCAAAATAATCTGATCATGATTATTTCCAACCCTGGCGGGTAGTCGTGGGTTATTTAGCACTCAATATTCATGGTCTCAAAATAAGCTTCCGTAGACATCTCACTTTTTCTAGGTTTGTTTGGTTTTTTTGTGTGAAAAATTAGAATTCCCTGACTTTCAAAGTACTTTTAATTCCCCAACCTGGAGGAACAAACCTTCTCGAATGTCGATCCAGTAGCAGTCACCACTAAAGATGATGATGAAAGATGAGGGCTCTTTCGAAGTTGTCTCGCGTCGAATTAACGTAGTTGTATTTAATTAATTTTGCATCAGAAAAAAAAAGACGATTTAAGGGGCTCTACTATTTCACGATTCTAACCTTAAAACATTTATTTGGGGGAGTGGCGCTTAAGTTTCACGTGGGTAGCAGGGTTGTTGCGATTATACTCGCTTGATTAAAAATTGAAAGGACCAGGTTGACACAAAACTATTGACATACAAGTACAAAAGAACTTAAAACTAGTGTTGGGCGGTACCCGAAATTTTTGTGACGGTGCCGGTACCAGCATAGGTACCGCGGTACTCGGTATTTAACGGTTCTTAAAATTTGGCGGTACTTCCTTCGGTACCTCTGGTACCAACGGTATTTTTTTTTTAAGTAGCTTAATCAACTAATTAAGGTTGGAAATGGAATCATCAATTTCATTTACGTAGCTCTCCCCCCCCCTCCAAAAAAATACACATAAAAAATAACCACCAAGTAGACTACTGCCCTCAATTTTATTTTTCGGTTGGTTCTTGCTCTGGTTGTAGCATCAAAGTTACAGAAATTTGGCTCCACTTTTGAACATTGTTTAGAATTCCAATTTTACCATTGTTGATCTTTAACTGATTATTACACTGTTTTGATCCCTACCATACATATTAAAACCTACCGCCTTTTTCATATTAAAACAATACCGGTATTTTAACAGGTATTTTAACAATGAACGGTATTTGGTACCATTACCAAACCAGAACCCAACACTACTTAAAACAATCCCCCCCCCCCCCGGAAGAGAGGGCGGGGGGGGGGGGTGGGCAACGGGGGAAGGTTAAGTCTACACTCAAGGGACTATGCCCGTATTATTACGGGCATGTGAAACTCACTTAAAGGACGATGCCCACGTATGCGGGCAGACTTTCAACTATGCAGTTAAATCAGCCCGTACTACTACGGGCTTCGTTTTAGGCTACTTTCGAAGCTATGACTCTTGGCCTTGATTGGTGCTGCCATCTGGTGGCAACTTTTGACACTAAAAGTACGAAATGCTTAGATTCCAAATGCGGCCAAATCGAATTGCAAAAATGGCGCCATGTTCTTCTAACAGCAACTTTTTTTTTTTTTAAAAAAGGGTATGATTGATTTTAATTTGCATAATCTGCAAAATAGCCACATGAAATTGATTTAGTTGAATGGAAAGGTCGTACTACCACGGTTGATTTAAAAAAAACTGCATTCGTTTTGCATATTTTGTTTATCTTTGGTGAATTTTCCAAAATGGCTTTTTTTCGTCAGTCCCCAGTGGTTTTTTCCTGTTAGAATGTCCAGTCCCGTAAGTGTTAACTTTTTTGGCCTGATCCCCACATAAATATGCAACAGACTAAACCAGAAGCAGACCTTTGCCACTGTCGGCAGCCAATCTGTTTTAACATATGGTTACTCGCCATGTTTATTGGTGTTTACTGAATAATTTTTCTGTATTTTACCCTATTGATCTGGCTTCTTCACCAATGGAAAAGTCTCATCGACACAATGAAAATGGCATGTTGGAATGTCAAAGTCTGTCAAAAATTGACAAAACGGCAGAAATTTGGCCAAAATTTATCCACGGCAGCCTTCAACGGTCTGCGACGTATCATCGCGCAGATTCTGCTATGGAACTGGTGTAGATGCTAATGACATGAGGAAGCTATTAAGAAAATAACTCTTGGCTGTATCGACTGTTTCAAAGGTAATGTAGGCTACTTCAAATAACGCCTGTATGAAACTGAAGAACAATGTAGTTTCTTTAGCTAGGCTCACTTAAAACTTGACAAAATTTATTTACAATTTTTTTTTAATTTAATATTACAGGCTGTATCTAATACACATTGTGGAGGATTAACTTGTGAAGATGTTAAAAACTGATAAAGGGAGTCATTTTTACCATCAGGGTTGTGTAGATAAACTCGTGTTGTTTACAAATTTGCCGATGATCCTTTCAACGTCCACCCCCATTTTTGACCAAATTAACTGCATACACCCATGGGAGTTTAATGCACCATTTACGCTATTACTGTAATAAGTTACTGTGGAGTACATGTTAACACTGAAATCTACACGTGGTATTGGTAATGTTTTACACTTGACACTTACATCTGTAGGTATTGGCATTTTTGTGGTAGTAACTTTTAATATGGCATAAATGTTATTAAAATTTGATTATAATCAAAATAATCTGATCATGATCATTTCCAACCCTGGTGGGTAGTCGTGAGTTATTTAGCACTCAATATTCATGGTCTCAAAATAAGCTTCCGTAGACATCTCACTTTTTCTAGGTTTGTTTGTTTTTTTTGTGTGAAAAATTAGAATTCCCTGACTTTCAAAGTAGTTTTCATTCCCCAACCTGGAGGGACCAACCTTCTCGAATGTCAATCCAGTAGCAGTCACCACTTGGCCAGTAGATCTCAAAGTACTCGCCATTTCACAATGTCTACTCGCCACATACCAAGTACATCTTTGCACGATGCATGGTTTCGCTAATTTACGCAATTGTACAATTTTCTTCAGCCCCAGTATTACTGCAAAAAAAGCTGTTATATAGCCCTTTAAAATCTGAGCACAACGCCACAAATCGTTCGTCTAGAACTGATGCGTTTCTAGCAATATCCTTCTTTGAGTGCCTTTCTCTATTGCTAGTCGCCGTTTTGGCGAGCAATGGTAAATTCCAAGTCGCCAATTGTTGATTTTTATTCACCAAATGGGAGAGTAGCAACCGACATTGGATAGAGTTGGATGGGACCCAATGATTAAGCAGAACGGGTATGTAGCTTAAGTTTTCTCAGAAGTCATAAGTGTCAGCAAATCCAATTCTGAAGCAGAACTGACAATAAAACTCATCACTGAAAAATAAGCTGAAAATCCTACAGAAACTTCCATATGAAAATACAGGACAGTTCCAGAAGTAACCAAGAATTTTGCAGTTGTGGTTAATTTGAAAGGTTAAATTAAAAAAAATTCAACATGTGCTAGGTACACTGAAAAACCTACAGAAGGAAAACTAAGAATTCAATTGCATGCGACAAACAGACATGATGGTTATCAGGGCTGAGGATCGGCCTGACGCGGATGCATTTCATTAGGTTAAACACATAAGCGAAGTGAAGTACACAACTAGCCGCGTAGCATCTTAACCAACCTTCACCATGTCGGTCGCCATTCGCCAAATGGCGAGGGAAATTCAGCAATTGGCGACTTGATTTTCAGCACCGTAGCTACAACGGCAACTGATTAACAAACCCTGACGCTGGAATTGTCATATCTCGGGAACCCTACTAGCTAGAAACAAGTGGTTTGCTTCATTGCATGTAGACTTACATGGGCTACCCAACTAAGCCTGCAATTAGATTAGAGAGATTAATGCAAACAATGTTTAAACATTAAGTAGCAGCACACCTGCTAAAATTATTTGTACATGGCAAGGAGGTAATAGACAATGGTTGAGTGAATTGTGATGTCTACTGGCCAAATGGCGAGCACCACACATTTCACATTCGTGAAGGTTGATCTAATGAAATATGATGGGGATACGATTGTGGGCCAAGCGGTGGTTTGGCACAACCTAGTGGGAAACGTTGTTGCTGAACGACTTCTTATTTATTAGGGTTTAGGACATTAACGCATTCTTCCAAACGCAACAGCTAAAAATTAGTTATTTTTGAATAGTAGTAAAAATGAAAATGCATATTTTTTGTAGGCCTTCCTACAGGCTACCGGGGTAAAATGTTGCGGCATTCAAGGTCCTTTTACCAAGCCTGACAACTTCGTTAAGAATAACTGACGAGCATATGGATGCACACGGCTGTTAACATAATCCTACAAGACTAGGATAATCAAACATACCAACTCTAAACCAGAAATATATACATAGGCCTATGTATATATAGCCGTCTGCTTAAAAAGTAGGTGGGTCCCTGATCTATAGTATGTCCCTTAGTCCACTCTAAAGCAAGGAAAAAAGCACAATGGAACTTATTGATTGATAGATGTATTTTGTTTTTAGTTTAGAGTTTCACTGTTGCCGATAAGGATATGTGCTGTAAATATTTTTTGAGTGGGTTAGGTTGAGTGTGAATTTTGATTAACAATGTCTGCAGATGGCCTAATCGGATTTAGATTCCATCAGGGGAGTTTTAGAAACAATGCCAGTAGTTCCTAACCCCTTCAAAGTCGCTCACCTCCCACCAATTGGCGAACAAAAATTGGGAACTTAACTTTTAGTCCTAACGGCAAAACGGGGAGTAGCCATTGCTAAAAAGACTCATTCCACAAGCATTAGCTATCTACGGAGCCATTTGTTACAAAGAATTTGCGGTGCTGCACCAAGACCAAAATAATTGCTTCAGCAATAATACCAAGTTAAATAAAATTGTACAATGCAATAAATGCTTCACTTTGAAAACCTGTACAAGACATACAGCCCAAGTGACAAACGGGAACTTTTTGGCCTAGCCTACGTACGGGTCAAGTAGTGACTTACATTGAGAGGGTTGTTTTTTTTTCTTTCCTTAACCCTTTACTTCACGGACATTTACGAGAACTTTCATCCCCATTTCCTCGTGAAAATTGCCCGTTTCACCACAATTGCGCATAACAGTAGAAAATAATGCTGCAACTTTTCAACTCATCGCAAGTTTTTGTTTTTAATTCTAAAATATTCTGGCGGGTTCAATACCACGACTTAAAAAATGTTAACTAAATTGCTTAATAATTATGTTTCAGTAATTTGAGAGATACACGAAACGCATAAAAATGCGTATGTTTGTGAAACCTGCAGAAGTGTAGAAAAACGTATATGTGAAGGAAAGGGTTAATTGACCTAAACCACAATGCTTTGATCATCAACAGGTTCTTTCCCAATTAAGTTACGCCTAGCTCTACCAGTATTTGAAAAACAGACAAGAAATGATCTCCGGCCCCTATTAACACAGCAGATTGAAAATGGGGTTTTAACGAGGTAGCAAATTGAAGCACCAGGCAACCAAGCATTTATTTTATTTTTTATATAACAGGGCTCGAAATGAGCGGTATCGCATCGCAATTTGCACCACAAATTTAAACTTTAGCGATGCAAAATTAAATAATGTATCGCAGTTTAGCGACGCAACTGTATTACACTAGACAACATAGTAGCGTGGTCATGATCGTGTTGGCTGACATGGAGATGCTACTCCCTCCTACTTTATAGGCAGGCTAAGCGTCGCACATGCATTCTGGGAAATCATTGGTCCTACCACACCTTCGGTATTTAATTGGTGGTGCTTTCATTTCAGACACGGATCAGAATAGTCTGAACGTGCATTGGATGCCATATTCTCGACTAAGCATCCGTGCGTATAGCAAAGTAAAAGTGAAACAAAAATGGCTCTTGTTTCAAATAAAGTAAACTTTTTGTATTGTTTTTTTTTAAATAAATGATTCTTTAAAAGTTGCTAATCATTTTTTCGTGACTGCTACGCCAATTTGTATTTTGTATCGCATTTCTGCTATGCAATTTTTCTAAGACAATTCGAGCCCTGTATAACCGACCACAGTTCTTTGACATTTACCTAGCTCCCCAAAAGCAGAAGGGGTGCGACTATTTCTCAAACAAAACGTGCCATTTTGACCAAATTTCTGCCATTTCGCCAATTTTTGACCAATTTGGACATTCCAATACACCATTTTAATCGTCTCTATGCGACCTTTGCGTTGGTGGAGCAGCCAGATCAATAAAGCACTGAAAAGTTATTCAGTAAAAACCAATTAATATGCACATAGCCATACGAAGATTAGCTGCAGACAATTATTCCCTGACAATTGGGGTCGCAGACTGTGGCAGAAAATTCTGCTTTAGGGCCTAGCTCAAAGCTGAGAGTATGGAGTCACAGGGGTGCATAACATTTTTACTGGACAAAATTTTCCTACAGATTTTTCAAATTTCCGCAGCCTTTCACATTGCAGGGAAACCATTTTTGTGTGAATTTCCACAGTTCTCCGAAATTTCCCGCGAACCTTGTTGTAGCGTTCTGGCATATTCTGCACCCCTGTGGAGTCAGCCTAAAAAGAGTATAATATTCCGCCAATATGTTATTTATGTCATTCTAGTATTAAAAATATTTTAGTTTTTGTCAAATATCTTCTTAGTGGTTTGAAATTTGTACCATTGAAACACTCGTTTCGAGCCGGTGACAATGGTATACTGGAAAGTCAAAAACGGTGGCAAAACTAAGATTTTTAGCAGGTGGACCAAGATTCAGCTAAAACATTTTTACCCGCACCTGCCTGTAAACCAAACAATTAACTTTGCATGGCCTCATACAGGCCAATTCTACAGCCAGACAGCCGTAGAACCGTCGCCCAACTTTGGTAAACCAAGGTTTTGAAATAAATTATATTTTTTAATAATTTTTATCTTTCCAATTCAACGTTAAAATCTTGTATACAAAATAATTTACTTGGTATACCTACAATTATATGCAAAAACTAAATTTTTTTTTTTAATTTAAATCCATATTTTCCCCCAAAAATTATTTTTTTCCAACCCTAAAATTTGTCCCAGGAAAACGTTTTCTAGTAATAATTCTTACAGTGACATAATAATGAATGATTTTAACTGATGTTTGTTCACATTTCGTTTGGTTTTAGTTTTGTAATTGTAGGGATATAATTTCTACGGAGCTTGCCATTGTTGTTATATGGCAGCGCCACAACGAGACCAATACGACCAGGAGTAGTTAATCGATGGTTGGAAGTGCTGGTGTTCAATAAATTTTGTCCGTTTGGAGTTGTAGTTTATTTCCTCTGCATATTTTGTGTGTTATCGTTGGTTAGGCCAGTTGCGTCGGTTCGAATTTCACCAGGCATGGTGGGGAGTTTGACCACGTTAACGACTTTTGTGGTTCTGTTATAAGTGTTAGGTTAGTTGCCTTGGTTCGAATTTCACCAGCCAAGCAAAGGAAGTTTACTATGGAATAACTATTGTGGTTCCGCCGTACTGTTGTTGGGTGCATCAATTCAATTAGATTAGGTTGTTGCCTTGGTTTGAATTTCACCAGGCAGGGAAAGGAACATAAACCATGAAATGACTAGCCTATCATGGTTCTGCTGTGTTGTTGGTATTGGGCACTTTCATAAACTCATCGAACAATTAAGCGCTGAAGCCCCACTTACCAATTGCTTTGAGGAGGTGGGGCTTTAGCGCTCAGTTGTTAGAGTTTATGAAGAGCCCATTATCAGTTGGGTTAGGTTAGTTGCCCTGGTTTCAATTTCACCAGGCAGGCAAAGGAAGTTTCACGACACAATGACTCTTGGTTCTGTCACGTTTTTGTCGCAGCAGACGATTTTTCGGCTATGAACGGCTGAACGCGTATAATCAATAACTTTTTCTGTCACATCCCGCTATCAGCAGGGGAAGAAAACCTTGTGACCAGCTCGTTGCGGTAGTTTTCACGGGGCCACTTGCACAGCGGCTCCAAGCTCATCCATCGACGTGTATATGTGGAAGGTTGTACTACCGCCATTGGTGTAAAGGGTAAATCAAGGTCGCTGTTCACGAAAATGTCAGTTTTTCGGGTCCACTACCGCAAAAGCTCCAAGCTCCAAGCCTATCTAGATTCCGGCGCGTGAAGTTTTTCGGCTAAGTTTTTGGTTGCGTTTTCTGATGTAATGCAGTTAGCAGCAGCAAGAGCGATGGCTCGAGCGAGGCTCGTAATTTGGAAAAAAAACTGACATCATTTTCGTGAACGGCGACCTTGATTTACCTTTTACACCAATGGCGATAGTACAACCTTCCACATATACAGATCGATGGTGGGCAAGCTTGGAGACGCTGCGGTAGTGGTTCCAAATATGGTTAAGTAAATAATGTACATATATTTTGCCCGCGAGAAGGCCACAAACACGAATAAATTATTAATGTCCAGTCATTGTTTTCCTTTTTCCTATACAGGTCGCTAAAGTTTACCATTACCAGCTGTTCTTTCGTATACAAGTCTTCGTCCTACGGGTTGGGAGTGGGAGGTTACTTGAAGGGTTATCAAGTCAGTCCCCAAATCCCCGCCCCCGAGGGGGGGGGGGGCACCGGCATGTGCGCCAAAGGCTGGCTGCACACCAAAACGTTGCGAGAAATGTCGAATTTGGTTTGCAGATAAGAGAATCGCTTTGTGGCGCTCAGCTCATTGCTACGATTGTTGTGCCGATGTCTGCAACCAAGTTGAAACTTGTTTCGACAATTATTGTCGCCTTTGGAGTGTGCGGGGCCAGCCTTATTGATGGTGGTTTGCCTGTTATGGAACTGGTGCCCATGTTTATTAATTTGTAAATTTAAAAACCGACGTGTAGTTCTTTATCCAAGCAGAAAGTACAGTTTTGTGATCAAACAAAATTACGTTTTCCTCGTGGTCTCGAGAAAATCTACGTAGGCCTATGCACTCTTCTCCCCACCCCGGCGATACGTAAATCTTACAATCCAGTTGTAACCACAGAAATGCTGAAATACTTAGGCTACAAACTTACCTATTCTACCGTGGCCGTGGCTCACATGACCACGAAGTTTGCGTGTTTTCTTCTTATGCGTACTCTGCAAATAGGACAGAACACTAATGTCAATGCCTAACCATTTGAGCGTTTACGGGGACATTGATGCGTGTGCCAGCATCGTAAAACACATTTTACAAATCAAAAATTTGTTACCGGAATAACCTATTTTATTCACAATTCTGCAACCAATAACAACATCTTACGCTTAACTAACGTTTAACGATAAGAGTTAGCACGTAAACCCGAATTAAACGCCGATTCAACTAGATTATCAAAATAATTACATAACATCTAACACTCACCATGATGGACGACAGAGAAAGAGGAAAGGACGGAAGTGTCGTCACCGATACCGCAAGGGCACATGGGATCTGCCGGAAGTTGAAAGTGTGGCCACCGATCGCGTTGTACGGAGCCCTGGTCGGAACATCCCCAAAATGCTTTAATCTCGTTATGTCGACGTAATGACCTTGTTATCTGGACATAACGACTTTGTTATGTTAAGACGTACATAATACGAAATAAAAATATTTTGATAACGATCTTGTCATCTCGAGATAACGACCATGTTACCTCGAGATAACAATATCGTTATCTCGACCTCTCGACATAACAAGATCGTTATCTCGAGATAACAAGATCGTTATCTCGAATTAACAAGATCGTTAACTCGAGATAACAATGTTGTTATTTCGAGAAGCGCGATTGAGTTATATCTCCGTTGACATTGAGTGGAGTTAGTTTGAACACTGTCCTTTGGGTAAGGTCAATCTTGGTAAGGTTCGGAAAATTTCATGCTACGCGCGTCTAAAAGTTCATGACGTCAAAATACTTTTCAGATGGCGCTCGCAACCAAAGCTGGCGGTTGGATTTGCTGTCACAGCATTGTTTTGTTTTGAGTTACGGATTTGTGTCGATTTTACGTGTTTTGTACAAAAAAATACCGAATAAATGCGTTGTACCTGCCAGCAAAACAACAAAACAACGACAACAAAACAAATGTAGTTCGTAGATAAAGTTTTAATTAAAAAAAAATTATATCTAGATTTAAAAAAATTGATTGGACTATTCTGTTTCTGAAGTATGAAGCAAAACAAACCCGTACGCCACTTACTTCCTGAAATTGATACGGGGGGGGGGGGGGCGGCAACCAAGGAGTGCGCACCATATACTAAATTGCTTGCTTCTTAGTAAACAATAATACTATTAATAATTCATATATTTATTAATGCTTTATTGCATGTACAAGTATAAGGCACAAAATCCTACGTGGACTTACGGGTCCATGTCAATTCGGTCCCGGACAACTCGGTCCCGGACAATTCGGTCCCGGACAATTCGGTCCCAAAATTACAGATAGTGCGACAGTT
>JAHWFP010028320.1:0-10067 GCA_023313725.1 Lithobius niger
TTAAACACCTTGCTTAAACACACTCAAACCTTACCTTTTTCTTAAAATTTATTTTATTTTCCAAAACAAACAGTTGTCATACTTTTTATTCAGCTAATAGGATCTACTGAAACTTACAGGTTACTTGTTTGAGCTCTGTTTACTTTGAGAGATTGAAATAGGGGCCTTTGTATGCTCTTGAAGTTCTTGACACATTTGCTCAAATCTTCATGCTAACTAGAAGATTGGTTAACTGGCGTATTGGCGGATACAAACAGCTTATTGGAAAAAACATTGCATTTTATACTGTGAAATCAACTCTTACATTTACAAGACAAAGTGTTTGTCTATGTCGTGAAAGCCTACGAACATTTACTTTAGGTAATTTTATGAACAGCTTGTGGAGAGGAGTCAGCTCTGTACAGGAGAACTTGAAGGTGTTTGCGAATTAGGAACTGCTGAAATGTTGGAAAACAGTGTGGCCTACTTTCCAATCTTGAACCGACATAGGTTTGCACCATACTTATAGTCTTGTCTTGCACACTCAAGGACGCACGGAGCAGGGACTTGACTTACACATCATCGTAAAAGGACCTGCGGAACGATAAAAAGAAAATAAGATGTGAATGTAATCTTTCGACGTCTTTGCAACAATGAGAAAGTAATATCACCTGAATATTATGCCTACTAAAAAATTTTTATAACGCACGGATCATCAATTCTTCGGCAGCAGCAGTATTATTAGTCCATCAAATGAAGAGGAAAATTGCCAACCAAAGTTATCAGCATCCGGGTTTAACTAATGTATAGCTAAGCTAAGCACGAAACAATGTACTATTTAATATGCAGCACATGATTCGTGACACGCCTGCATTAAAAAATTTTAGAAAAAAAATTGTACAAAAAAAATTCTTTTTTTCGACCTAGGCCTACCGACCCTATTTATTTCGGCAACTATCTGCGAAGCACACAACTAGCAGTGTTGCATATAGACTTTTATGGGCTAAAATTACTCTTTCAGTGCAGGTACACAAACCTCAAGTTGTTCTAATTGGAGATTTGGACCAACACAATTAAAAACCCAAATGTGTTGCAACTTTTTCCATGTGATGAGTACATTGTCAACTTGGGCGAACCAACTTATCTAGGGCCAAATGGCAAGTGTTGTGTAACTCACTTTCACGAAGGTTGACCAGAGCTAGAAGACTTAGCGTTTGCGTATCTGAAAGACTAACACTTACCACTCTGGTGATAGTTCAGTGTAACCCAAATTACAATGTATCGGTTTAAAATTTCACACACTAGAATGTTTTTTTTTTTATAATTGGCTAAATTATGACTGTCTTTGATGTTTGAGCCTATACATCATTAGGCCTACTGTGTGTTAGTTTTTTGCTGGTGCCAATTAAACCTCATGATTCCTTTTTTAGTTAGGCTATTCAAGTCGATCCAAAAATATTAAGAAAAGATGAGTAAGGAGCTATAAATTTAGCCCCTAAACTTGGTATCTTTGTAACAACACAAACGCGTCCAAGTCCCCCTTCCCCAAAATGACGAGGGTAACCTATAGTTTCAAAACCACCAACCATCGCCCTTACTTCCCTACTACAGAGGACATTTCGTAAATGCCAGCCCCTTCAAGTTACCATTTTTTTGCCACTGGTTGGTTAGCTAGCTTTGACTAGTTGCCAGTTGTATGTGCGTTTATTGCCGCAAGGTATTTTTTCTTCTTTACATTTACCTAGGCTAGTATCTAGTATTGTAAATAGGAACAAGAAGGGTGGATTATGAATGGGCAAATTTTAATATGTGCAATAGGGCAAAACATTAAATTAAGCTAAATGAGGCATCTGTACAAAATTCTACTAGGCTAGTGTAATAATTCTTGACACTAATTTGCTGCTGTACTGTCGTCATTCTGGCGACTAGACAAAGTTTATGATCGCCAGACCACAAAAGTTAAAGCCATGTGGCGACTGGCCACTGCCAATCTTGATCAATATCTACCCCTTCCCCATCAATAAAAACTGCAAAGGAAAGAATTGACACCGCATCTTCTTTGCCTAAAATAAGGAAATTGTCCTCTACACTACAAGTCGAGCAAGCCTAATGAAAGTTCTTGTAAAAAATATGCCTATCTTTCAAGTTACCAGGGAAAGGAAAAGGGGAAGGGAAAGGTAGACAGGGAAAGGGGAGGAACTTTTTTTTTCTTCAGTTTCTGCGTAATCTAACAAAATGATGTGCTTGCTCGTTCTGGTGGTTTTTTTAATGAAGGTAGGATTATTCAAAATTAGAAGCAAGTTTTCTGTTCTAACAAAAATATTGAGGCAACTTCCACACAGTCCCATCTTTTTCTGAATGTTGAAGTCTCCCATCAGAGCCTACCAGTACCCACTAAGTCAGGGGTCTCCAAACTGTGGCCTGGTGGCCAAATGCAGCCCGCGAAATACTTTTGTCCGGCCCGTGCTTTATTTTCCCTAAGTGACCTTTTTTAGGTATTTATCCTTTTGAAGGTATATTTTCTGTTTCCCTGAGTGAAGCAAAGGTATTTTTTCGAAACTAGGAAGATCAGGAATTCATTCAGGAATGGCTGATAAGCATCTGCATGCACTACTTCGTGTTGGAGTTTCTTTTTTAAATCTCAACATGGATAAATTGCCAAGTGAGAAGAAAGCACATAGTTTCCAACAGTAGTGCCTGGGGGATAAGAGTTTAGTGAGTACGAACTGTAACTTTGGGGAGGGGTGGAAAAATACTGTTATCTTAATTTATAAAAACACAACATTGGGGCTAGGGCACTCCTTACACCCGGGTGGAGGGGGATGGGGGGATGGGCACATGTGGCGCCCACTACAGCTAGATGAGGAAAAATCCGACCCCCAAAAAATAAAACTGCTATATGGCCCTCAGCTCGAAAAGTTTGGGCAACCATTCCTTTCCTTTCAAGTATGCTGGGACCCAGGGACAAAAAATTTGATGATGGAGGCTTCTCCCAACCAAAATTTGAGCTGGGCCTTGGTCGGAAATATTAGCAGGCCGAACGAAATTACCAAAACCCGGGGCGGGGAGTGGGAAAAGAAAAAAAATCACTGGATAAAACCGGAGATTTACTCCGGAATCTCTCCCCCCCCCCTCTCAATATATACTTTTGACCCATTCCATTCAACCATCACCGACAATCAGCTAAGTTTAAAAACAACCTGCTAAGTTTAAAAACTTAATGAAATTTTGAAAAACGACTCACCTGTACGAATTCCAAGGTAAGTAGGCTTGTTTACTTTTGCTGGGATTATGGTGACTTGAAGGACGGTGACACTGAAGCAGACGAAGCATAGTTGCGAAATACTACACCATTTTCGAGTGGCTGATAATGAATTGACAACCTTTAACAAGCTGCAGGAATACATTTTGTGTTACAAAAATCGTCCGGACTTCGGTGATCGCAGAAACTTGGACGATTACTGCCTCACGGTAGAAACACGTTAACGATCGGCCTTGTCTGGTCGAAAACTAATTGATCGAAACCACGAATTCCTGAAAATAGTCTCCAAATGTCTTTGAACTTGATGGAATGTATGTAGTTTTTAAAACAATTGGCGGCATGTCGATTAAAGATTGAAGTGGACTTGATTTGACGGGAGTCAGCCACCGTCGAGGCCACCGTACGAAAACCAACAGAAAACAAAAATGTTCATTTGTTCCTGGTAACGGTAATGAATGATGTATTTCTTCTTGTGCAGAAGGTTCGGGACAAGTTTGGTGGTTGTTTTGATGGTGTGGTTCAAGTCTTTTGTCAGTTTCTTCGAATAAGGGGAAATAAACTCCTCCCTGATCTCCAATTTCCCGGGTGCTAGAGAATTCACTATGAATTTCATGCAAGTCGTGGGGGTACTCGAGGTCCACTTCTAGTATGTAACCAACGTCTGTATCATCGGTTATCGCGTCAATATGAAAGGTTCTTCTTTTGTAAGGTAACGGAATCCATCATAGGGAAGAGATTTACACATGGCAAGACCATACAGATTATTCATATCCAAATCGATAATGAAGGTGGAAGGCTGACTTGGATCGTATGTGTCAGGGAGGTATTTGTTATTGGCCTTGGGACACCTCTTCTCTATGAAGGAAACCCCATCACGAATACCGGAAGTGATCAAGTTACGTTTGCAAACATGTATAAATAATTCTAATTTGGCTTGTGTCATTCTGAAGAGGGAAGCCCAGCTGAAACCCGGAGTCGAAATATAGTAGTCTTCAAACACATCAGCCAGCAAAAGTACGTCTGTCATCTGGCAAATCTCATGATACAAACTGAACTTCTTAACCCTCATCTTAAGCCAGAGATTTAACGCTTTCACATACTCATCCATATTGTATCCTTCAAAGTTATGCAAGACAATGGGGATAGTCCTTCGTTCGCGTGTGCTTAAATTGCTCTTCGAATGTGCAGCCCCTCTGTACTTTCCACTCACGTGACAATGATCCCTAACCTTTCTTTCTCTTTGTTCCCTTGGGTTTTGGATAAAGGGTTTAGCACAGTAATGACACATAAACTCAAGGTTGAAGCTGACCTGCTCGGCTGGAGAGAGGTTAAGGGGTTTTGCATGAAGTAATAGAGCGTTGTAATTTTCAGCCTCTTCCACCATGTGTTCGAAAAAGACTTTTACTGCATCTTGTCCCAGGTAATATTCGTGCTTAATGATCACACCATCTACACCTACTACGACGTAACCAAAACTATAGGGTGAGTGTAGTTGAAGCTTGGTGGCCGAACTCTTGGAAGAATTGGGATGTGCAGTATGAATGGGGTGAAGGAGACACCCAAAGTCGACGTAAATAACACAGGGAAAGGGATTTGTATGACTTGTGATGAAAGTTGAGGAAGTTTTCACCAGGTTTCTTGAATTTTAACGATTGTACAGTGTTAAGTTTAATGCATTCTCTGCGATGATTGATAAGCAACCATTCCTTTCCAAATCCAGTGAAGTAGTTGTGACAATAAAATTTTGCGTTAGATCCTGAACCTTGGTGACAAAGAAATTTCGATTTATTGGTAATTGCGCAGTAGTGACTATTCAAGACGTCCTCGTCATCGTTCTCTGTGGTTAACAGAAGATTGAAGGGCTGTTCTTCAAAGTTTTTGGACACTCAAAGAGGATGACGATTCTTTTTATCACTTTACCCGATAATGTTGATGGAAAGATTGTTTGCTTTTTCGAATTTATCAATTTGACTTAGCTTCACTGGGTAGGATAGCATGCTGGTGTCAAGCATGTCTTCGAATTCCAGGTAATCTTCGGGGTTAGTGCTGGTTAAGTCCAAACCCGCACACAGTACCGAGTACAAGAAGCATTTATGATCATTTAAATTTTGTATGTTGACCACTGTGCTGGACTTATTTCTGAGAGCCCGGGGGAGAGGAATATATGAACCCTATAACTATTTACGTTCTTCTGTATAAATTGAATCGATCAGTGACACGTCTCAGCATTTTTTGTTTATTTCTTTTATTTTTCTTCGTCCAAGGAGGTAATGATAAGCGTGGTTTTCTACGTCGCCTAACCTTTCGACTTCTTTGTGTGGAGCCATCGCTGTTGCCAAGAAATACACAACCAGCCAGATCACGTTTCCTTTGGGCGTAAATAGATTCGCTTGAAACAAAAATAAAAATAAAGAAATTGTTGCATGTCTGGTCATGACTGTACCTAACAGAATTTGAAAAAAGTTGCGACTGTTGTGTCTATTATGAGATCAGATTAAAACGAAAATAATAATAATAAATAAATGAACTCTTGCAAGTCAGATAGACATAAACATACCGGTCTAGTCCATTACGCCGTGGAGGTATGACAGGTAATACACAAGCGTGTGATACCCATTATTAAAAACACGTAAAGCACGGGAACACCCCAGGCCATATAATGGGATAGTCCACCCACATATATATAGTCCACCTTAACGTGCATTTACTCTGTTGAGGTGTTCTCCTCCCAACAACAACTGCGAGAGCACCTCCGTTCTCATCACCCGTCTCAACGTGAGGAGTGCGCGTGTTTTAGCGATGATCTGCCTGACTCACTTAAGGCTTGCTCATCTCTCTCGTGTATGGAAGGGTTCGACCACCGTCTGTACGAAATGTCTGTAGCTGAAGAAATCGTTTCTGTGGATCCACTGCAGTTCCTTCTTTCAGTTCGTTTGGCCCTGGAAACATTACTGACCATCTGCTTAGATGAATGGGTCAACTGCAAGTCTCAGATCTGCTTGGATATGGAGTTTGTCAGAGACACAAACTGGTATTTCCGAGGTATTTCTGAAGTCTACAACCTGAATGACATCCCCACCCTGATCGATGAAGCTTTTCGCAAGATTCAAGACTCCATTGATGCCTTTGCCGAGCGGGGGAGTGGATGGGTGATTTCCCGCATCAATAATCTTCTGATTAAGGTAGCAAAGTACCGTCCATTGGGTGCTTCGTCATATATTCCTCTCCCCCGGGCTCTCAGAAATAAATCCAGCACAGTAGTGAACATACAAAACTTAAATGATCATAAATGCTTCTTGTACTCTGTACTGTGTGTGGGATTGGACTTAACCAGCACTAACCCCGAAGATTACCTGGAATTCGAAGACGTGCTTGACACCAGCATGCTATCCTATCCAACATTCAAACATTCAAACCCTTAAGTCAAATTGATAAATTCGAAAAAGCAAACAACCTGTCCATCAACGTTATCGACAGCCCATCAATCGACTCCTGTTAACCACAGAGAACGATGATGAGGACGTCTTGAATACTCACTACTGCACAATTACTAATATATCCAAATTTCTTCATAACCAAGGTTCAGGATCTAACGCAAAATTTTATTGTCACAACTGCTTCACTGGATTTGGAAAGGAATGGTTGCTGATCACTCATCGCAGAGAATGCATTAAACTTAACCCCGAACAATCGTTAAAATTCAAGAAACCTGGTGAAAACTTGTGACTTTCATCATTTCCCCGTGTGTGTAACTTTACTCCATTCATACTGCCCATCCCAATCCTTCCAAGAGTTCGACCACTAAGCTTCAACTACACTCACCTGTAGTTTTTGTTACGTCGTATTGGGGGTAGATAATGTGATCAATAAGCACGTATATTACCTGGGACAAGATGCAGTAAAAGTCTTTTTCAAATGCATGGTGGAAGAGGCTGAATATTACAATGCTCTATTACTTAACGCAAAACCCCTTAACCTCTCTCCAGACGAGCAGGTCAGCTTCAACCTTGAGTATAGATGCCACTACCAAAACCAAAGCGAAAAAAGAGAAAGAAAGGTTAGGGATCATTGTCACGTGAGTAGAAAGTACAGAGGGGCCGCACATTCGAAGTGTAATTTAAGTGCATGCGGATGAAGGACTATCCCCATCGTCTTACATAAGCTTGAAGGATACGATATGCACCTCTTGGTAAAAGCTATACACACTTTTCCCAGGAACGAGGACATCATTGGGCAGAATGCTGAGCAGTTTCAGTCTATAACAACCAAGGTTGAGGTGGTTGGAATAAATCTTCGCTTTATAGGCCACTTCAACTTCTTGAATGCATCGCTCGACATTCTGGTCGGTAACCGCAAGAACACTGGTAGTAAGTATCCAATCCTCGAGTCAGTGTTGGTTTCCCGTCTAAGATCCCAATGGTTTAGAGGGGGATGAGTATGTGAAAGCGTTAAATCTCTGGCTTAAGATTTGGGTTAAGAAGTTCAGTTTGTATCATGAGATTTACCAGGTGACAGACGTATTTTTGCTGGCTGATGTGTTTGAAAACTTTAGAAGACTCTCCCTTGAAAATAACAATTGGATCCCTGCTACTATATTTCGACTCCAGGTTTCAGCTGGGCGGCCCTCCTCAGAACGACAAAAGAATTAGAATTAGAATTATTTACACACGTTGTAAAACACAACTTGATCACTTCCGATATTCATGGTGGGGTTTCCTTCACAGGGAAGAGGTATGCCAAGGCCAATAACAAATACCTCCCTGACACATACGATCCAAGTCAGCCTTCCACCTTCATTATCGATTTGGATTTGAATAATCTGTATGGTCTTGCCATGTCTGAATCTCTTCCCTATGATGGATTCCGTTACCTTACAAAAGGAGATATAAGAACCTTTAATGTTGACGCGATACCCGATGATTTAGACGTTGGTTACATACTAGAATTGGACCTCGAGTACCCCCACGACTTGCATGAAATTCAGAATGATTACCCCATAGCACCCGAGAAGTTGGATTATCAGGGAAGAGTTCTCCTTATTCGAAGAAACTGGCAAAAGAATTGAACCACACCATCAAACCACCATCGTTTAGCGATGTAATTGACTTGTCCTGAACCTTCTGCACACGAAGTAATACATCATTCATTGCCGTACTTACTGACATCACGGGTTAGTTCTTCGTCACATCTGAAGAATCCTAGCATTCAATCAGAAACCTTGGATGAAGGACTACATTGAATTTAATACCACCAAACGGCAACAAGTAACCGCACCATGCGAGGAGGATATTTTAACTTTTGAATAATTCGGTTTTCGCTAAGACTATGGAGAACAAGCAGCAACGTCTCAACGTCAATCTTTGTACCAACTTCAAGTCAGCAATTAAATACACCTCGCAACCACATGCCGACTCCTTTAAGATCCTACATAAAAACCTAGTCCAAATTAACCGACGTGCTCAAAGCGTGACATGTGATCTTCCAACATACTTCGGGTTTTCTATCTTAGAACTGTCGAAACTTGCTATGTTTAATTCCATTACGAGTATATTCGACCAAAGTATGGTAACCTTGCCAAACTCCTCTTCACGGACACTGACAGCCATCACTATCAACTTGAAACGAGTGATATATATGATGATATGCTTCAAGATCGACACCGTTTAGATACTTCTAATTACCCATCAGACCACCTCATTTTCTCCACACAGAACAAATAGGTACTTGGAAAGATGAAGGATGAGATGGCAGGTGTCCCCATCTTGGAATTCGTCGGACTTCGATCTAAGATGTATGCCATCAGAACACCAGGACGTCCCTCAATTATGAAAGCTAAAGGGATACAGTCCTCCTATGTCAAGAAAGAGCTGTTATTCAATGACTACAAATCTGGTCTAACACCATCAAAACCCATGCAGAAGGGAACCTGCTGTTTGATGACAAGCATTTTGTGTTAGATCATGGTACGCAAACTCTAGCGATTGGTCACCACCATACGAATATTGGGAGGAGTACGATGAGGTCAATTCAAATGTGGACATTATCAGTGCTGAGGAGGGCGAAGAAAAGTCAACATTGCGCTCAGAACCTTAGAACTGAACAAATCGAGTGAGGCGAAGTAGGATGAAGAAAATGAGAAAGTGGCTCGTAGACTCGATCTGTAGGCGAATAGGGACCGAATACTGGAGAAGAAAAAGGTGAGAAAGCGAAAGTTAGAAAGAGAGAGAATGTCCTCGTTGCAACCGGAACAAAAGAAAGTGAGACTGGAGAATGATTCAACCAACAAGAGGGGTTATGAAAAGATGCTGCGTGTACTAGAAAAGTTCGTTCGAACGAAACAGTTGCACAACGCAAAGAACGAATAACAAGAAAAGCTGCTGCAGAAAAAAATAAAGAGGCAGAAAGAGACAGAAGAAGAAAAGAAAGCAAGACTAGAATAAAGATGAGCTAGCAAATAAAAAACACTTGACATGTCCATCTGTAGCTGCAAAGAGAGCTCCGTCAGAGGAAATGAAAACAGATCGTGTTCAGTATTGTACAAAATAGACTTTCCCATACAGTGGTTGATTCGTATAGATAGGTATTTTATAGTGGGATAGATTCTTTTTGCTACGAACATTAGAAAATAGGAGATAATATTGATGAATAAAAAAATGTTTTGTTTGCTTTCTTTGGTATGTATTGTTTTACGAATATTTTCAGAAATAAATATTTGTTTTTCACTTTGACTGATGTATATAAGTAGATCACTAATAGAATTGGAGCTAACTTTTTAGAGAGAAGTAGATCACGAGTTAGGAATGAAGTTAACATTTTATTTGAGGGT
>JAHWFP010028320.1:10167-23269 GCA_023313725.1 Lithobius niger
GAAGGTAATCATGGATTGATCACAATGGCACATGGATGTTGTTGACCGACCGAAAACATTTTTAGTTGTAGTTCGTTTAGTGATGTAATTGACAAACAATAGTCATCATTGTGGGTTCACAGAAAATAATGGCTTTCAGTATAATGCTAAATACAACACCACCTCACTGAACTGTACAACTTGTCAAATTATGGTTTATAGAAAATTAGTAGGTCGATATGATTCTTCACTTTTCAACATCTACATAGCATCATCAATGCTGATTATGTAGTAATCATTCAAGACTTTCTCATTTGTAAAAGTTGCGTGGTCCCCATCATCCACCTGTCTGTGATTCTTATGTTCCATGCCACACCTCTGCTTACCTCTTGGTCAGTGTCAGTCTCTGTCATAATCGTATTTACCTACTAAGGACATCTAGCCAAAACAGCGAACGATTGTTTTCCTCTGCCACTTCCCATGTAAGGAATTTGGGAGAAAATCTTGTGACACGATTATGTTAACCTTTATAAAGCAGCATAGAGCTTATAAATGATGGGAACACACGTAATTACATTTAGGCAGTATTTTTTGTACATTTTTTACTACATTTTTATAACACGTTTTTCTTCAATCCGGGACGGCTGTTTGATAACGAAGCGGCGTCGCACGCTTCTTCCCTTCACAAGCGTTCCCCTTTCCTGTGACCGACTTTCCAATAGTGGCACACCTAACTATACTTTTTCCTCATTATGTTTTCAGAAAACTGACTGTATGACGCCACGTTTTCTTCCACTACGAGTGCAAAAAATCCGTAAACATCCCATTCGTAGACTCTGACAGTAACTGTGAACAACCTACAAGTGTGATATCCACATGTTTTTGCACTCTTAGTGCAGAAAAACGAGTCGTCATCCAGTCAGTTTTCTGAAAACATAATGTGGAACAAACTATATCTACCCACGTTGGTTATCAGTCATCCCCTATATTGTTATCCAACCCAAGGTTAATACAATTACAAATAGACCAACGCAAAAATATTATTGCATCCCTTAATCCCTTGCCCATGTGTTGGATTAGTGAACACGTTGTGAAAGACGAGGAATAAAACAGGGAGGAGATCGTAAATGCTGTCCACTAGTGATGAAAAGTGGGAAGAAAAAGAAAAAAAAATCTATGGAAAAAAGACAAAAATGCCACAGGAAAGAATGTTATGCAAATCGTTTAATGGTGAATCTTCTGAATTGTGGGGACCCCGGCTTCGAGTGGGAATAATACACACCCCTAAATAAATCTATGGAAAAAAGACAAAAATGCTGCAGGAAAGAATGTTATGCAAATCGTTTAATGGTGAAACTTCTGAATTGTGGGGACCCAGGCTTCGAGTGGGAATAATACACACCCCTAAAGCCTCCCCAATCACTCACGATCGGAATTTGTGAAAAATGAAACTGCGACAAGAATAAAAACTACAAAATAATTTGTTTCGGGTTTTTTTCACCAGCATTTTTTAAGAGGCTTTCTTTCTACAGTTTTTTCCGTTAGCTTTTTTCCTTCGGCTCTTTTCTGCACTATTTCCCTATCTTTTTTCTGTGGTGGCTTTTTTCTTTAGATGCTGAAAACCATACATGAGTCCTGCCATGGGTTTGGCAATTTGAAGCAGTGATATCGAACTTCAATTTAATCCCACTGATTAATAGTTCTAACAAAGGTAAAATGAGAAAATTAAATTGTTCGGTGCACAATTTTCAAGCTTTTCATTAACGTAATATTCATTTAATTGTAACCTATCGTGGTTACTAGAAATGTATAAAAAGAACATTTTGCCGGCCTCAGCCAGGCTGGCTAAAAATGGTTTCTTTTTGCCCAAAACATACTTAACCTGATAATTTAGCTTTACATTTCCGAAATGTGATGTTCTCCTGGAGGTTTCTTCTGGGATGCAGGCGCCTGCTTGCATGATCCACTGCGCATGCGTGACGCACTCATCCCTTATAAAAGCGAGAGCGCAACGGCTCCCGGCATTCATTTTCCTGTCAATATGTCAGGCGGTGACTCGAGAGGGGAGGTAGGGCGGGGTTAGGTTAAGTATGTTTTAGGCAAAAGGAATCTTTTTTGCCGGCCTGGCTGGGGGCCAGCAAAATGTTCTTTCTTATTTGCCAAAACATATTAACCTGATAATTTAGCATTATCAGGAGACCTCGTCAAAGACAGGTAGCGGGCACCCCGGGATGCAAGCAGGCTTATCCCCAAATAAATTTTTATCTGAAAGAAAAATATTTCGCACTTTATTCAGAACTGTGAGGAAACAGAGATTATGGATCTCTTTCGTGGGGATTGGTGGCTCTGAAAAGGGCCGTAATGGGTCTTGCTTCCATCTGGATGGCTTGCTTCCAACATGGTTGGATTGCTTCTATTTCGTTCTGAGTGCTTAAGGGGCTTGACCATGGTTCTGGCTGCGATGATAGGACTCAGCCGGTGTAGTCTTTGTTCGTCCCTTGTCATACCCCTCAGGTAGTGGGAGGTGAAGGTTGATTGGTGACGCCAGGAGGCTGCTGCCAGGATTTCTTCGATTGGAGTGGCGTTGTGATGGGCCCATGATGTGGAGATTGCTCTTACTTCATGTGCCGTCACCCTCATGCTCTTACTTGCGTCTTGCTTGTTGTAAGCAGCTTCAAACCTATTAGAAATCCTAATGGAAAAATTCTACTGGACAAGTATGTCCAATAGGAAATTTCAACTGGACCAATACCTCCAGTAGTTATTTTCAAATGAACCAATACCTCCAGTACATATTTTGAACTGGACCAGTAACTCCAGTAAGAAATCTTTTGTCTACTGGTGAACTGGTTAACTGGAGCAATACAACCAGTAGATATTTTCAACTGGCCCATTACGTCAGGTAGATATTTTCAATTGGACCTGTAACCAATATTAGAACGTATGGAGCTGGACCAGTAACACCGATAGCTAATCTCATCTGACCTGTAACTCCAGTAAGAAATGTTTTGTTTACTGGTAAACTGGTTAATTGGACCAATACAACCAGTTGTTATTTCCAACTTAACCAATACCTCCAGTAGATATTTTCAACTGGACTAGTAACCAACAGGACATTCTAATAGAAATTCTACTGGAACAGTACATGTCCAGTAGAAAATTTCAACTGGACCAATACTGCCAGTAGATATTTTGAACTGGACCAACAAGCAACAGTAGAGTCCTTTAAATTGGACCAGCAACTACAGTAAGAAATGTTTTACCTACTTGTGAACTGGTTTACTGGACCAACACAACCAGTAGATAGTTTCAACTGAACCAATACATCCAATAGATAATTTTAACCAGACCAATAACCAACAGTGGAATATACTCAACTGAACCAGTAATGCCAGTAGAGAATAGTTATTAACTGAACCGGTAATCATCAGTAAACTATAATCAGTTGGGTCAGTAACTCCAATAATGAACGAGTTCGAAAGTTCAGGAAGTGCAGTAAGTTTGTGCTGGGTAATTTGGTGACTGGGGTGGCAGAGCTAAAGCAAGCTAAGCAGGACGGCTGCACGTGTGCAATTTTGCATTTTCCACCTCTGAAATGCAACCTGTTGTATTCAACAGTAACATACACACTGCACAGACCTCCGAGAGTAAAAGGGCATTGCTAAAGTTTTTTTTCTGGAGACCTTTTTTTTGGGCGTTATCAGTCTCTTTTTTTTATCCTTATTTATCGTTTTTTGCAGCTTTCCTGACCTTCTTCTTGCCGTTTTTAGCCAGCATTTCATCGCTTCAGAAAAGCAAAATGGGGCATATTTTTACAAAAAGGGCAAGAAGGACGAATTTTCCGGAAAGTCTCCGCCCCCCCAACCTTCTGTGCATACCACTGGTACTCTATGATCTGTAACTAAATCCCCAAAACCGATTAGGTTCTGTTTGTGCAGCATTAAAGTACTTTTAAGTAAATAAAGAAACGCATAGACATCAACGAGCACTGCATGGTGAGCATAAAAAAGAAAATTCTGTGGCTTTGATTGACTTTCTTGCGCAGTTTTGGCAGCAAGTGTCAGCATGTGGCAAATTACCCCTTATTGGTCCTGTACCCCTTGGCCATTAAAAAGATCCTACTGGTCCAGTAATAATTTTCTACTGGTTCTAGCTACAGGACCAGTATTAATACCTACTGGTCCAGTATTCCATAAACCAGTAAGTAGTACTGGTCCAGTAGGAAAATTTGTACTGGTCCAGTAAAAAATTTCCAGTAGGATTTCCAATAGGGAATTGTCTTTTTAATCCAACGGGATACCATTGCGGCTGAGGCTTCAGCGGATTGGGAGTCTACTGGGACAAATAGTTGGTTTCTGCCTTTGCGGATGTCTTCGTGTTGTGTACGAGCTAAGTAGAAGTGTAGTACCCTGACTGGGCAGAGGAGACGCTCTGGTTCATCAGCTACGCTGTTGGATAAGGCAGGAAACATGATGGGTTTTGATGGTTACAGCGGTTTCTGCGTTTTGGATCTGAAGGAAGCCCTTGGGTATAGTGTGACGGAGGAGAAGTTCAGGCCAAAAATGCAGTAGGCTGGGTCGCCCGAGAGTGCTTGGATTTCAGAACATCTTAAGGTGGCTGCCAGGGGCTGGTTGATGGTCGTTTATTCTCAAATGATTGTATTAAAGCTGAGATGTGATAGTCTTTGAGAAGTTTGGACTTGTTTGCTGCTCTGAAGATGGAGTTAAGCGCTGAGCTGTATAATATTATTGTTGATCCTTTCAGTTCGTCAGAGTTATATAGGATGCTAAAAAATTTCAGAAGTTCGGGTAAAGGGGGGGTCGATTGGATTTGTTTGCCTTGAGATACGCCAATGAAACCATCTGGACCAGTGGCTGTCGTACGTGCGATTTGTTGAGTCTCTTGTTGCTTTTGATGCGATGCGTTCGACCTCGTCATGATGAATTCCTGCCTTGTTGAGAAGTTTGACGATAGTAGCCACCCGTGTAGGTTGAGGGTTGCTAGGTTCGGGTGTAGTTTTGATCCTTTTTGTTGTGAGAGAAGATCTGGTAGAAGAGGAAGACTTCTTGGAGTGTCGACTACTAGGTCTAGGAGGAATGGAAACCGTCCTGCTGATGGCCAGAGGCTGGCTATTAGGAGGAATAGGCTCTGGCTTTCGTGGATTTTTAGGAGGACCTGTGGTAGTAGTTTGAATTGTGGAAAAAGGTATGCGAACAGGTTGTTCCAGGGGAAGGCTCGTTCCTCCTTCCTTTCAGATGTAGACCAGGGCTGTCGTGTTGTCGGCTTGGATCTGGATAACTTGATTTTGAATGTGTGGAAGGAAGTGTTGATGGGCAAGGTGGAAGGCCCGTAGTTCAAGAGAGGGAGCCGTCGCACAACGAATATTCCTCTTGGCTTCTCGGTAGTTGTCCCTCGCTACTTGAAAATCTTGGCGAAGGCATGAGAGATCCAAGTGATCCGGAGGCGGAGTTCGTTGGCCAGCTTGAAGTGAGACTCCGAAGGGACAATTTCCTTTACGAAGGGAGCATCGGTGAATGTGGCAGGGTGGGCCGGTCCACCGGCTAAGTCGAGAGCAAAAACCCATCGGGCTCCAAGGGAGAAGGGAGTAAGAGCACAAGAGAGAGCAGCCAATGAAGCGGGAGCTTAGGAGTAGCGGCCATCATCGGTTGTATCCAAATTCCATACAAAAGGTGAAGAACCTTAAGAGAAGTGACGCATAGACGTACTCCTGGAGGAAAATGAATGCCAGGAGCCATTGTGGTCTCGCTTTTATAAGGGAGGACTGTGTCACACATGCGCAGTGGGTCATGCAAGCAGGTGCCTGCACACCGGAAGAAACCTCCAGGAGTACATCATATTTGGGAAATGTAATGCTAAATTATCAGGTTAATATGTTCTGGCAAATAAGAAATACATGCTTTTCTTTCAGTTTGACAGTTTATTCTAATGCAGAGAAATTAAGACTGCTACGACGTTGTATGTTTACTCTAATGAAATTTTAAAAAAGAAAATTGGCCCATTAATTGAAGTTGGGAAATACCATCCGACTCTTGACGTATCTGTAAAGATGAGGAGGTCGGGTGAAGGTTCGTGGAGGGGTAGTGATTTCGTGAGATTTGTTACATCGGACCACCTTAATAGGGTTTCGAAGGGAAATTCCTTTCCGAATGGGCTCTGTTTGTCCGGTTTAAGTTGGTTGATAGCCCAATTGTCTATGAGGTTGTGGTGGAAGGGCCTGACCATCCATTGGCCGTAACGGACGAGGTTTGCCATTGAGTCCATCTTCCCGATGAGGGAGTTTAATTCTCGAGGAGAAAAGCTTGTTTGCTTGCGAAAGAGCCAGATGTGAAGGAGACGCTCTTGTATACGGTCTGGAGAGGGACAGATACGGGCCAAATGAAGATTTAAATGGGGGTCCCGAGGAATGTGAAGACTTGGGCCGGTGAAAGGTGGGATTTTGCGTGGCTCACTCCGAACCCCAGTTTGTTTAACAGGGAGATGGGCTTGTCTCTGTTTAATTCCAGCTCGTGGGGGTTTGGGTCGTTCAGAGTCCAGTCGTCCAGGTAAGCTCTGGCTTGCATTTGGTGTTGGTAGAGATATTCCAGAATTGGTTTTAGGACCATTGAGAATATTCTTGGTGCTGCATTCAGACCGAAGGGGAGGCAGCGGAATTCGTCGACCTTTCGGTTGTAGATGAAGCGAAAGATATGGGTGATTGTAGGGTGAAGGGGGTGTGAAAGTAGGCGTCTTCTAGGTTGATCGTGACTGTCCAGTCGTTTTGTTGGAACGAAAGGTAGATAGTGGTTGATGGTTTTGACAGTTTCTGTGTTTTGGCTCTGAAGGAAGCCCTTGGGTATACTGGAGGGTCGAAGTTCCAAGGAGGGGACGTTGTTAAAGGTGGCTGAGTCAGGAACGTCGGACGAAAGCCATGTTTGATTATTGAGAGTATTTCTGTGTTGCAGGTGTTACTTGATTTTGAATGTGTGGAAGGAAGTGTTGATGGGCAAGGTGGAAGGCCCGTAGTTCAAGGGAGGCAGCAGTCGCACGACGAACATTCCTCTTGGCTTCTCGGTAGTTGTCCCTCGCTACTTGAAAATCTTGGCGAAGGGATGAGACATCCAAGTGATCCGGAGGCGGAGTTCGTTGGCCAGCTTGAAGTGAGACTCCGAAGGGACAATTTCCTTTACGAAGGGAGCATCGGTGAATGTGGCAGGGTGGGCCGGTCCACCGGCTAAGTCGAGAGCAGAAACCCATCGGGCTCCAAGGGAGAAGGGAATAAGAGCACAAGAGAGAGCAGCCAATGAAGCGGGAGCTTAGGAGTAGCGGCCATCATCGGTTGTATCCAAATTCCATATAAAAGGTGGATAACCTTAAGAGAAGTGACGCATAGACGTACTCCTGGAGGAAAATGAATGCCAGGAGCCGTTGTGGTCTCGCTTTTATAAGGGAGGACTGCGTCACACATGCACAGTGGGTCATGCAAGCAGGCGCCTGCACACCGGAAGAAACCTCCAGGAGTACATCATATTTGGGAAATGTAATGCTAAATTATCAGGATAATATGTTATGGCAAATAAGAAATGCATGCTTTTCTTTCAGTTTGACAGTTTATTCTAATGCAGAGAAATTAAGACTGCTACGACGTTGTATGTTTACTCTAATGAAATTTTTTAAAAGAAAATTGGCCCATTAATTGAAGTTGGGAAATACCATCCGACTTTTGATGCATCTGTAAAGATGAGGAGGTCGGGTGAAGGTTCGTGGAGGGTAGTGATTTCGTGAGATTTGTTACATCGGACCACCATAATAGGGTTTCGAAGGGAAATTCCTTTCCGAATGGGCTCTGTTTGTCCGGTTTCAGTTGGTTGATAGCCCAATTGTCTATGAGGTTGTGGTGGAAGGGCCTGACCATCCATTGGCCGTAAGGGACGAGGTTTGCCATTGAGTCCATCTTCCCGATGAGGGAGTTTAATTCTCGAGGAGAAAAGCTTCTTTGCTTGCGAAAGAGCCAGATGTGAAGGAGAAGCTCTTGAACACGGTCTGGAGAGGGACAGATACGGGCCAAATTAATATTAAAAGGGGTCCCGAGATATGTGAAGACTTGGGCAGGTGAAAGGTGGGATTTTGCGTGGTTCACTCCGAACCCCAGTTTGTTTAACAGGGAGATGGACTTGTCTCTGTTTAATTCCAGGTAAGCTCTGGCTTGTATTTGGTGTTGGTAGAGATATTCCAGAATTGGTTTTAGGACCATTGAGAATATTCTTGGTGCTGCATTCAGACCGAAGGGGGGGGGGGCAGCGGAATTCGTAGACCTTTCGGTTGTGGATGAAGCGAAATATATGGGTGATTGCAGGGTGAAGGGGGTGTGAAGGTAGGCGTCTTCTAGGTCGATCGTAACTGTCCAGTCGTTTTGTTGGAACGAAAGGTGGATAGTGGTTGATGGTTTTGACAGTTTCTGCGTTTTGGCTCTGAAGGAAGCCCTTGGGTATACTGGAGGGTCGAAGTTCCAAGGAGGGGACGTTGTTAAAGGTGGATGAGTCAGGAACGTCGGACGAAAGCCATGTTTGATTGCCCGTAGTTCAAGGGAGGCAGCCGTCGTACGACGAATATTCCTCTTGGCTTCTCGGTAGTTGTCCCTCGCTACTTGAAAATCTTGGCGAAGGGATGAGACATCTAAGTGATCCGGAGGCGGAGTTCGTTGGCCAGCTTGAAGTGAGACTCCGAAGGAACAATTTCCTTTACGAAGGGAGCATCGGTGAATGTGGCAGGGTGAGCCGGTCCACCGGCTAAGTCGAGAGCAAAAACCCATCGGGCTCCAAGGGAGGAGGGAGTAAGAGCACAAGGGAGAGCAGCCAATGAACCGGGAGCTTAGGAGTAGCGGCCATCATCGGTTGTATCCAAATTCCATACAAAAGGTGGAGAACCTTAAGAGAAGTAACGCATAGACGTACTCCTGGAGGAAAATGAATGCCAGGAGCCGTTGTGGTCTCGCTTTTATAAGGGAGGACTGCGTCACACATGCGCAGTGGGTCATGCAAGCAGGCGCCTGCACACCGGAAGAAACCTCCAGGACTACATGTCAGGTTAATATGTTCTGGCAAATAAGAAATACATGCTTTTCTTTCTGTTTGACAGTTTATTCTAATGCAGAGAAATTTAGACTGCTACGACGTTGTATGTTTAAGTGACGTTTTGCCAGGCTGGAAGAAAGTAGCGAAGTCTTGCCCCAACTGGAAGGCAGGAAAGGCGGGAGGTGTCGTTGGATTTTACGAAAGTAGCTCCTGCCCCCTGGTGACGAGTTGCAGCTGCGTCGATCTGGAGTTACAACTCGTTTCTGTTGGTTGCGTTGGCCAGAAGGAGAGCGTGGAGTGTCGGTCCGAAAGGGCTGTTGGTTCCTCGGTTGAAAGACGAGTTGCCATTTGTTTTGTTGGAGGGTGGTGTGTGAGAGGCTTTGTTCCATTCGTCCGCTGGGGTACGATACTTGGGTTGTCTGTTCCTCTGAAAGGGGCGGTTGGACAAGGTGTTGTGTTTTTGTGGTTTCGGCTTTCTTCAGATGTCAAGATGTGGTGCGAGGGTCGAGATGACCCTCGGTACAGGGTGTCCGACTCGTGAATAGGTTGTTTACGGAGCCGGTACTGTGTGGAAACGTTAAGGTTGTTTGCGGACGTAAGGGCTACTTCCCAAAGGAGAAGGGTGTTGTCGAAGAGGGCTCTTGTAGCCCAGTTGAGGGAATTGGAAGTGGCAAAGCTTGCCTTTTGGAATAGTTGAGAGATTAGGGACGAGAGATTGCGTATCTCTTCTGGGCTTGCATCAGCATTAAGTTTTTCGCACAAGGCGTTAACGGCTGTGTTTAGGACGTCAGACTGTGATGCCGCATGAAGGCTTAAACGAAGGAATTGGTCGTTTTCTAACAGCACGAACGTTGGGATTTCGGCTTTTTTGGGAATGGAGAGGCTGCGCCGAAGTCCATTTTATTTTCACTGCAGAGAAATTCACATACGGAATAAGTGTCGAAGTTGTGTGGATTTGTGGCACCATCCCCGAGAGGGAGAAAGAAGCTGTTTTCACGTCCAGGACGTAGAGCCGGGGGGGGGGGGGGTCTTTGTCACGGATGAGTGGGTCACCTTTGCCAAGAAGGGATCATTCATTGCGAAGGAGACATGTTAGGAGTGTGGTGGATTGGCCAACCTGGTTACATGGTTTGGCGTCTTTGTCCCGAAGGGCGAAACCAAACCCGGTTTAGAGGGCCCTGTTGATGACGGGGGTGTCGGCAGACTGTAAAGGCTTGAAAAGAAAACGGTCTCCTCGACTGTCTTGAGTAGAGATGCCAAAGGCAGTGTTGGATCGTCTACAGAATCGTCCGGGAAGTGGATATGTTTGTCGGCCAGCAAAGCGGCAGCGGGCGAAATAATTGCTTGCATTGCTAGCATAGGTAGTGGATCCGGGAGAAGAGGCCCTTCGTTTCATGGTGGTAGTAGGAGGAGAAGGGATCGCTTGTGGCCTTTGTGGCTAGAAGTAGAACTAATCCAGTCCTGGGTGCAGGCGTAACGAGCAGAAGACGTATGGCGGAGGCATCGGATTGTTCTTCAGCTTTCGAACGGCGTTGTGAATTATGAGCGGGCAACAGGGAGGCAGCCGTCGCACGACGAATATTCCTCTTGGCTTCTCGGTAGTTGTCCCTCACTACTTGAAAATCTTGGCAAAGGGATGAGACATCTAAGTGATCCGGAGGCGGAGTTCGTTGGCCAGCTTGAAGTGAGACTCCGAAGGGACGATTTTCTTTACAAAGGGAGCATCGGTGAATGTGGCAGGGTGGGCGGTCCACCGGCTAAGTCGAGAGCAGAAACCCATCGGGCTCCAAGGGAGAAGGGAGTAAGAGCACAAGAGAGAGCAGCCAATGAAGCGGGAGCTTAGGAGTAGCGGCCATCATCGGTTGTATCCAAATACCATACAAAAGGTGGAGAACCTTAAGAGAAGTGACGCATAGACGTACTACTGGAGGAAAATGAAAGCCAGGAGCCATTGTGCTCTCGCTTTTATAAGAGAGGACTGCATCACACATGCGCAGTGGGTCATGCAAGCAGGCGCCTGCACAGCGGAAGAAACCTCCAGGAGTACATCATATTTGGGAAATGTAATGCTAAATTATCAGGTTAATATGTTCTAGCAAATAAGAAATACATGCTTTTCTTTCAGTTTGACAGTTTATTCTAATGCAGAGAAATTAAGACTGCTACGACGTTGTATGTTTACTCTAATAAATTTTTTTAAAGGAAAATTGGCCCATTAGTTGAAGTTGGGAAATACCATCTGTGATCAATTGATTCCCACCCCCACCCCTTTGGTACGTACGGTAAGCTGTGCACACACACACTAAAAAATGTTCGCAACATTGCTGTAGTTAAAGCAACATTATTCTCGATACAGATGAGGTGCTAATATATAGTTTGTTCCACATTATGTTTGCAGAAAACTGACTATATGACACCACTTTTCTTTTCACTACGAGTGCGTAAAAATCCCAGATTCAGATTTGTTTATTGCCAAGCCCTGACCTACATTATCAGCCCGAGTGTATGGCTGCGGACCAAGGCCCGGTGAATAAATCAGTCAATCGAGACATTATCGACGTCGTGGGGTCCATAACCCTGTTTGGATTGTGCTCCCTAAACAACAACAACAACAAGAATACATTTTGAGATCGACGTGGTTTACCGAGTAGACAACAGAAAGTCCTGTTTCAGAGTTTGTGAACCACGCTAGTGATTGTGAATAGTGATCTTTTTCTGATATAGCTAAATCTAAAACAAAACCCACAAGGGTGAAAGAACCCGTCAAGTTTCAGCCAATGTAGTGATATCAGAGCCAAAATGGCTACCACCAATTTGCTACATTAGTTGCCAAACTAATCCCACAGTCTAATACCTCACACGTTAAATCAAAATCTTCACCATTGCTACCAATAGTTTTTGGTTTTGATTTAACCTTTGATCTAATACTCGGTGGAATAGCTTGGCAACACATGTAGCAACTTGGTGGCAGCCGTTTTGCTCTGATATCACTACATTGATTGGCTGAAACTTGGCGGGTTCTTTCATCCTTGTGGGTTTTGTTTTAGATTTAGCTATACTAGAAAAAAAAAATTATTTTCTTAACGATACCTTGTAAGTTTCTTCGTGCAACTTCATTTTCCTGTCTTGTGAAATTTGACCCAACGCAACTGACCTAAATTCTGCTGATTATTAACTGAACAAAACACGGCTTCGCCGCTTAGAAAAAAGGATTAGAGCTCGTATCCCCATACTCATCTTTCAAGGAACACGAATAAAAACGGATTAGAGTTCACTCGAACACAACAAACTATAACTTGAACGCAATTCCTGGTAACAAGAATTCGTTTTACTCAATGGTTATGTCAGAAAGTGAACACTGTTTGAATTTGAAATGTTTAATGATTGTTTGTGCGTGTACAAGCACTTAATTTGTGTATTCTACAGGCTTTTTAAAAATTTGTCTGCGTTTTACATTTTAAGTCTGAATCTTGTGAGCGGCTATATGTGTATTTTGTGTGGAGGCTGGCATGTTACAATCCTTGTTCACTGGAATTGGGAGCTCAAATTATAGTTTGTTGCGTTCGAGTTAACTCTAATCCGTTTTTATTCGTGTTCCTTGACAGCTGTGAGTATGGGGATACGAGCTCTAATCCTTTTTTTTCTAAACGGCGAAGCCGTTTTTTGTTCAGTTTATTTGTTGGCTTTTTCTCTTCATTTTTATTATAATCGCTACGGCCTGGTCTATTATTTGTACAGTAGTTACACTGTTCACCCAATTTTGTTTGTGAAAAAACTGTGGATTATAAATGCATAATTAGGTTCATGTTCCGCCCAAGCTTCGTCCCATGTCTATTAGTTTATGGCAACGCACTAGCGTGTGTCTTGATTTACCATGTGTCATTTTGATGGGCAGTTGCTTTTGCATTGTTGCAGGCAGATGCAATATGTGGCAGACAATCGCAGAAACAATTCAACTGTCTTCCCCCAAGGCCAACATTGAAGAACTAAATAAGTCGTTCAGTCGTGTCGGCCGCCCAATTTTGAGGCCTGGCCTGGCCTAAAAATTGGGC
>JAHWFP010028325.1:0-14287 GCA_023313725.1 Lithobius niger
ATTAATGAAGGATGCTTAAGTATTCAATATTATGGATGTATTAATATACATGAATATTAATTATTAGAAATTAGCATAAATTAGCTGACGAGTGCTATCGCAATATCATAACATAGCTTCGGCTATAGAAAAACGTGAAGCCCTAATTTTGCAGAAGCAAGAATTAGCCACTAGAGATCAAGAACGCTCATTAAAAACTGAAGAGTTAAGATTAAAAGCCCTTGAAATCGCTGACAGCAAAAAAAGGCGAGACTTGGAACTAGCTGAATCAGACCGACGTCGAGCGCATGAATTAGCTGTACGGGACCAAGAGGCTCAAATTAATGACCGTGACGCCTTGCTTAAAGAAAGGGAAGCCGCCATTTTAGAACGCACTAGTGCTTTAGAATTGGCTAAATTACATAAGCAGCTTGAACTAGCTAAGCTAAACGCTGCAAGTTTAAATGTAAACCCAGCTCCCGCTGGAGCTCCGGGCGCTCCCCCGAATCCAGTACCTAAACAGGGCAAAATTGCCGATGTGGTACGCCTAGTAAATAAGTGGACCCCAAATAAGAAAATCAACAGTTTTTTTAAAATGTTTGAGAGAACTTTAACTAGTCAAAAGATCCCCAAGGGCCAATGGAGTACAGCACTCTTGCCCCTCATGGGAGAAATTTTAATTAAAGTCTGCGATCAACTCACAGCTGTTGAAATGCAGGATTACGAAAAGTAAACTTCTTGACAGGTTTGTGCAAACGAAAGAGTCAGTCCAAACTCAGTTTCGTTCCCTTGAGAAAAATCCAGAACAACAGTTTAACGATCACGCGTTGAACTAGAAACATTGTTTTCTCAGTGGTTAGCTTTAGCTAAAGTTTACGGTGATTTTAACAAGCTTGTAAATTTAATGCTCCTAGAGCAATTTACTAAATCTTGTCCAGTTGCCCTGCGCAAATGGTTGCCCGACCAAATCCGTACAGGGACTTTGGCCGAAGTTGCAAAGTTGTGTGACGACTTCACCAAGCGCAACAAACAGATCGCTAACGATGCAGCCGCCCGCAGCGTCAAAACACAACCTAGTGTTGCGCCGTCAAGTCAAGGTGCTCGCAACCAAAACAAACAATGTGGTAACAACCGCAACCAAAACACGACAGCTAATCCGGCTGGATCTGTCGATGTAGAATTAGACAGACGTAGCAGGACCATGGCAATAGCAAAAGCGCTAGTTTAAGCACTAATCCTAAAGTAGAAAGAGTTAAGCGTTGCTACACTTGCAATTCTCCCCAACACTTCTGTAGTGAGTGCCCCAAACGTAATAAAATTGCCCCGGAGCAAGCAAACGCATGTTTTCTCGTAGGGAAAGATGCCAGAGAGGTTCTTAAATCTAGCACTGTAGCAGCTAGTGTAGGAAAACGTAAAATTAAGATTTTATGCGATTCTGGAAGCTCAGTTTCCCTGGTTAGCGCAAAACTCACGAAAAATTGGCCACGTTTAACACAAAAAATTCGTTGTCAAACTGTTTTAAGCAATGAGATTGTAGTATTGCATCAAGTTAATTTATGTGTAACTTTAGCTAATGGTGCTAAGCTAAAAACAGTAGCTTGTGTGTCCCCCGCAACTGGGACGTTCGACGTCGTGCTGGGCGTTCCCGATTTTGATTTACTAAACAAGACCCTCGTGCCAGCTATAAACAGCCCGCTAAGTAAGTCTGCCCTTAACGATAAAGTCGCTACACCCCCCCCCCGCCCGTCCCAGCAGTAGGAGGGAAACCGTTTAACAGAAATGGTCGGCCGTGACTCATGTGCATTCAAGCGTTAAGTGTAACTTGATAAGATAATTCCCCTCTTTAGGCAGAGGAGACATTCCGAGCCAGCTTGAATGAGCGTATAGCGCTGGCGTAAAACTGCCAGTGACTCGTAATATTTCTGTCCAACTAAAAGGATGGCAGTAGACGTGCTTCCCTTGAGTGTTTTAAATTCTTTCCTGAATGCAGTAAAGTCAATCCTCCTGAGATTAATTCACCTTAACTTCAGAGTACTAATTGTTTGAAATGTAAATAAAGTTTTCTGTTCCCCCTTTTTAAATTACGACCCGAGGTTTAGTGTTAAACTCTTGTCGTGTGAAGGGAGGGAATTTTTGTGATTGATCACCACGATTATGGCTCTTTTAACAGAATAATAGTTTTTCGTTAGAACGAAGGTTACATTCTAACCTAACCAACAGTTAAAATGTAGTTTTGTCAGTTTAAGAGTATGTAAAACCTTAGATTAGGTCTCCCTACTGAACAAACTAAAACTTGCATAGTTTTTCCCCCAGTTCCCTTTTAAAAAAAATAGGACCAATGTTTTAGTGTGAATTCTATGTCAGTCTAGGGTGGAAATAAATGCATTATTATGGCTCTAGCACTGGATGTGTTTTCTCAGTGAAACGGAGGTTATTAAACCTAACCTAATGTAGTTTCTTCTCTAAATTAGAGATTTTCTTTGCCAATTAAAAGCAAACCTAACAAAGTAAATTCCCATGCGAGTTTCCTTTAAATAGTGAGTTGTATGTCGATACAAGCGTGGCTCCATCTAGGAGCAACTAAAAACTAAATAGTGTACTTATTGAAATTTTAATTTTAAAACTTCAGAGACTGCTGTACAAGCCTGGAAAGTATCTTGTGTAGACTGCTGCCTTTAGTCAGCATTTTTGTTTAACTTAAAGGGTTAAAACATTGTATTTCAGTACAAATTGACTGAAATTTTTAACGGCATGTTTAATTTCGTTAAGTGGTACGTTGTAGGGGCAACCACAACAAAAGGAACCTTCAGTTATTTCCCTTTTTGGACTTCACACCTAAATTTTACGTGCCAATGCTTTCTCTTTTTATAATCATCACTATCACCCTCCTGTGGGTGAATGTTTGTAAAGATTGAACGACACTAATTAAATATTCATCAGGAATATTCTACGGGGGTTGCAACTTGTCCCCGGTTAGCCCTTCTTTATGTTTTCTACGAAATGGCCTTCTTTAAAAACAACTGTCTGTCTACCCCTATGCGAAAAAGGTATTACTGTCGTTACAGGGTTGTAGCGTTTTTATCCATAAAACCTCCCAGAGTTGTGTTATGTCTTAAGTTATGGGTCCTACCTCAAAACCCTACTGTGTTTAAAATTCTCTTGTAAACCAAGTTGTCTGGTAACCTTAAACCATTCTAGTGGTATGTTTTAACAGTGAATAGAGCTGGTCATTTTATGCGTCTACAAATTGTTTACAATTTTCTAACAACTAACGCAGTCTAGGTTTATTGTTACGCGTCTGGCGGTTTTTTTCGCAGCCTCCCGGGATAAAAAAAAAGGCTAGACTTGAGCAGAGGCAGACCAGATATGTTTTTCAAAGTAGTGTTCTTTCAACTTGTAATTTTTAAAATTTACTAAAATTTGTCTAAGCCACAAAAACGTCAGTCTCCCAAAAAAAAAAAACGGCAAGTTAATATTTTTGTAAACAGTGTCATTTTTATGTAAAAACCGGATCCAGGGATAAGAACAAGTATCCCAAAAGGGAGATGTATTTCTCAATCAAGGAGATGTATTTCTCACTGAGCAGTGATGTAATAGGGATTTATTGCTGTTATTCTTGTTTTACATGGCTTGGCAGTCTCCGTTTTTGGCGTATCTTGTGTGCACTAACCTTTCTGTTTTAGCATTTACTTGGCATTCTACATGGATCCCAAATAAATTCCCCTAGTTGGGGGCGTGTAATGGTATTCTGTGCTGCGGCATGATTGGAGAGGATACCCGGACTCCAAACATCAAAATCCTCCGGGAAAAACTCAGTTTTTCTGAAGCTCCACACTTCAGGTCCCCCCCCCCCCCGACCAAAATCCGCCGACTTTGGTTGAAGATTTCGACTAGAAGTTACCATCCGAATCGGCCAAACATAGAAGCTCTTAATAGCCACTTATCTGAACTTCATTCCTGTGAAAACAGAACATTAAATTTCCTTCTGGTTCGCCCACAGCATCCTTAACAAAAAGTCACCAAACTGGGCCGTAGCGCTCACACTTCCGGCCGTCGTAACTTCAAAAACGTGTACAAATGTAAGGCCGGGAAAAAAAATTGTTCGGTTCTCGGGCGCGGGCGGGTCCCCAAAAATCATGCGGGTCAATCGCTTTTTATTTCATTCGTCTTACCTCTCTGGTCTTACGTCGTTACCCGTGGAGTGAGACACTAACGAAATATTTATTCTTGCAAAAATTATTGGACACAATTATTTCAAACACACGCACGCAACAGATATTCATTAAAATGCACGGAAAAACGCGGACAAATGGCTTTAATAGTTTCGGAGAACTGTCGTTTTTTTTAATTACGGGCGGTAATGAAAATCGAAAATCTTCGTGTTGACAAAAATGCGTCCGAAAGTCGGCGTTAGTTAGGCTAAAAATCGTTGCTCCCACCTGATAAACAATAGTGTGAAGGTTTATAGGCTTCTTTTCCATTTTAGTTCTGCATCGTGACTGCTGATTTAATTTTTGAATGCTGTGAAACAGCATCTTTCTTGTGATTTGCAATGACGAACTAAAACACTTGTCAAGCGCTCACGTGAAATCCGAAGCGATCGGCGGCGTCCCTGTTGAAATCGCGCATCAGCCAATGAGAGCACGCAAAATCGGTCACGTGGTGCCAACCAGCCAATAATGGAACGCGATTTTCAAATGCTTTGGAAAGTTAGCCTGAAACGGCCAGAAACGGCCTACTACAATACGCCTGATTGGCCAATGCCAAATGGCCATCGAGAACATGTGTTGAGAGGCTTAGATTCAGGGGAATTCCAGCTTTCCAACTAATCAGAGCCCCCTAAGAAAGAAAGGCCGAGTCAGTGCCTGCAAAACCGCGCACAGAAAACATTGCGCAATCCGTCGAAACGGCCGCTAGATGGCAGCTAAGGCATGTGCCGCTTTCTGCGAAGAAAGCATGGCCAAGAGTGTTATCGTGTGCATTCAGGCTGTTTAAAATAAAAATGGTAAATTGTTGTTTGCCTTTCTGTAATTCCACGGCAAGAATATTAACTTGAAAGGGTGTGAATTACCATGAATTAATCTCAGACCGCTATTTTACGAGCCGATGGCTGGAAAACATTAGCCTGAAAGGTTGGATCAGACACCTGACTGGTAAATACAAATGAAACTTGACAGTATTTTCGTATTAGTTTAATTTTTCAAGTTTGACGTTGCCCTTTATGGACTATTAGAGAACACAGAAGGGAATTAAAATAATAAATGACGTTGTAGCTAAATTAATAGGCTATAAAAATATGGCTAATATTTATAATTTGGATTTACGTTGAAAAATTCCATACCCCAATTTGATAATCGACGAAAAAAAATTTGTCAACCATCAATAAACAAAATGAACAGTGATTTAAAAAATATCTCAGCCCAAAGTTTAAAAAAAAAGTGAAAATAGGGACCGTGTTTCTGGATCCAAAACCCAATTTTCTTTTTTTTTTAAAGATTCTTTTTTTTTAACTTAGAAATTGGTGGGAAAAAAACGAAATATAGGAGCCACTTTACCGGATTCAGATTCGCTTTTTGGGACATTGCCGCTATTTTTACAACTTTTTTTTTTAACTTTCGACTGAAAAAAAAAAGTTTGAACACAGAAAAAGTTATTGTTTAAACTATTTTGAATCACGGAACTGTCAAATGTCACTCTGAGTCCTAATAAGTATCAGAGTGTGAGGAAAAAAAAAACTAACATATACATTTACACTTATTCGTTTCTCTCAGTCTGACGGGACGAATATTTATCCATTATTCTGCACAACTTGAGCAGCAAATGACAACAATCAGATGAAAAAAACAGACAAAACTGAAATAGAAAAACCAGTAGGAATGGAACTCTCGAAAATAAGTTAAAAAGACATGTCTCTCTCGAAAAAAAAAATGTTCTTGGGCATTAGGCCGACAAAGTGAGTTGGCAGTTTATGCCTACTTTTATTTTTAATATTTTTTAATCCAACTTTCAGGTGTGCAATAAAATATGTTTCCGTTTTGCCCTATTAATTTATTTTTCAAATGAAATGTAGTTTTGGGTGTACCTGTCTGCTTAATTCTCGTATTATTCTGGGTATTAAAGTAAATTTTGTGCACAAAATTATGAAACTGTCGAATTATTTAAAGTCACTGACATAGCTTGATTTCTAACAATTTAAAGCAGTCATTATAAATCAGTGCAGGACTAATAATGAAGTACGAGTTGTTGTTCAGAGTAATTCTTATTTTGTTTTAATCATTACTTTACGTTTTTCTTTGTTCGTATTTAATTTAAGCTTTTACTTAAAATATCAACCTGATTTAGAAAGCTACTGTCTGTTTCTAGTCGCTAAAAGTAGAAAAAACTAGCAGCCGCGAATGCTAACTTAGCGCCGAAGTGGCACATGCCAGGAGCGCCCTCCTGCGGCGAACTGTAGCGACTTACTGTGCGCGTTTTCCAGCATTACGGGAGCTACGGTTGACTCGGCCTTCCTTTCTTAGGGGGCTCTGAACTAATACAGTATAGCAGCGACAGTCAAATAATTCAACCGCTACCACTGATCAAAAATGACCAATTTTCTGCTTTTTAACTTAGGAAAAAAGAATGAGAAAGGCATTTTTGCAGTTTTTAGTGAGTCTACACTCAACTAAAGTGCTTTTAATAAAATTGTAGATATTGGTAACTCCGTTTTTTTTTTTACAGAAATCGATGCACACACATCATGTCAGGAATTTCAGCGTTTCGCATTTCGATATTTTGGCGGAAAATTGCTTTTTTCGACCCATAGTTTACCTTCAAAGCTTCGACGTATATATACGTCGTTACAGTGTTTGGGATGATTTTTTTGGACGTATATATACATTCATACTGCTTAAAAGGTTAAAGAAAAATGTGGAGCATTTTCATAGCATTTTGAAAATAAATAATAAAATAAAAAGCCGGGTGGCCTGGTCCTTTTTCGACCTTCGAAATGCCCGAGAACCAAACTTATTTTTTTTCCCGGCCTAATTACTTCTTTTTATTTTTATTGCAGGCATAAAGCCGAAATACACTAGCTTAGTTGTGTTTTAGGAGGGGCTTCCTTTAAGGTACTTAACCTCACATACATGTAGATAAAGACTTAGTACGATATTTTTTATCTTGTTTGTAGGTACCCCAAATGATATGAAAAATGTCCGACTTTTCTCTATCGCCATTCTCTGCTGAGACAAAACTCAACTTATAATTTTCATATAGCCTTTTTACTGAGCTAGTTTGTTTAACCTTTTGAGTTTAATCTTTTGCCCCGGATCACTACCTCTGCTTAGCCTTCCTTCAGCAACGATTTAAACGAACGTGAATTGTATTTGTTGTAAATAGTAAGTTGTTGACTCGACCGTGACTACCAACAATCCGAATGCAAAACAAACGATCTGTTCCTTCAATTAAATTGTCAAAGTCAAACTGTGCATTACACTTCGTCCCCCTTCCTTCAATAGTTGCAGTACATAACACTGTAGTTTAATATTTTGTACACCAAAACTCCCAAAACAACTAAAAAGCCAATTTCTCGTTATTGGCATATGTGTAAATAGTCCCTGTTCCTTCAAACGGCTCCCAAGCAAAAGCCGTTGTTCACCCGACTTCTTCCACTTTCCATTGTTCTCAAGGCCCTCAGCCTATCATACCCCCGTAGCTCTCCTGCCCGTCTGCGCGAACTTCTGGTTTTGGGCATAAAAAGCCCCCGTTCCCCTCACTCTTTAGCACAGCTCACAGATCTAAGACAAGTGGTGGTCACGGCCGGTCAGGAGTGGAGATGCCACGTTCTGAAGGTTGCCTTGCCGGGCAGAAGTAGTGGTCAATATGTTACTAGTTAATTGAAAGTTTAATTTTAGGACACCCATTCTAAATTTATAGTTCAGTTTTTAACTTACCTCTTGTTTTAGAATTTTGTACAGTGGAGTAAGCCAAATGGCATTTTCAGTCTGTACTTGCTGTAATGTCAGAGTGGTTCTCTTCCTAAAAACCAACGTTCCTTTGTTTATTTTAAACCACGTTTTAACTTAAACAGTACACAGTGGCTCTTGAGGATTCGGGCGCTCTTTTGCGAAAGAGATATATGTCTAATCTGCAACGATAACACCTCTGTAAATGAAAACAAAACCATATCAGGCACTGTCGTTGATTAACTTTCTGCCTCTCCCAGAAAAAAAAAGCCAAAGCCGCCGGGTTAAAGGTTTTTAACTATTTATTTATTTATTTATTTATTTATTTCCCCATAGAAATGTGCTAATGTCAGTGGTTGGAAACCAGGTGCGGAAAAGGGGTACGGGCTGTGTCGGGCTTGGGATAGCTGATTGAGAGAGCGACGCGAACGAAAACTAGCATTTGTTAGCCAGTATGCACAAAAATCTGATTGATCGGGTTTCCATATTTTGGTGGATTTTCATTAGTTGGTGGGTTTCCATTTAACACCACCCGTGCGTAGCACGGGTTTCCTCTTGTAATAATTTATTTCCAAGGACCTTGGTCTTCGTTATAAAGAGGTTTCACTGTAGTTAAGAACCTCGTTTCGCGAACTCTCCGTCCTACGGATGTAGGAAGCCACGTAGTGCACCACATCTAAAGACTGGTCACCATGGCCCAGTAGACGCAGCAACAATAACGGCGCAACACTCCTGCTCGTCTTATGGTCACACAGAACAAAAATTTCCTCAGCCTACAAAAAGTTACACTACTTGCCTTATTCCCCACACTGATGGAGACTAACATTACCACCTTAAGGGTTAAGTTGCTTCTAATTTAGACACTTGGCAGGATGCAACTTTTGTAAATAACCTACGACTAGCAACAAATCCCAGTCACCACGTACCTTGGCCTCGGCGACCGCTTGTGGAAAAAAACTTCGGAACAAAACGTTGCACCAGAGGTGTCTTGAAACAGAATGGTCCCAACCACTATGATGCTTGGAAATAGTGACGAAGTAGCCCAAAATGTTTCGGTATAATAACCCACTCGAAAACAAGTCTGCCAAGAAATTTGGGCACACAAACACTGGCGCCGATGGCACATTCTATTCAACACATCAATTCACCCAAAGTGTCCACTATGAATCATAACCCCGTCTAGTAAACGGTATGGTCACAAACAGACCTAATTTAAGTCCCAAAGTGATCACAAGGACCCAAACTGATCCCAAACAGGCCACGGCAGACCCCAGTACCCAAATTTTGCAAATGTTTGCTTTGCATTGGCCCTGGTTTGACCCCACGTTGATCCCTAATCGTGACTTGCACTTGTAGATTGATCCCAACAGGTCCCAAGATGGTCACAATTTGGGGCCTATAATTTTTAGACCCTGGGTGGGGCCCAAATTGGTCACACATTGTGACTAACTAACCTGGCCCAAGTTTGACCCCACTTAGAATTGGTAACTTCGAATATTCAGACTTGTTCACAAGACCCCCACTTAGCCACGGTTTGGGGTTTTAACACCTAGACCGCTGTTTGACCCCAATTGGTCACAAACTGTGACTTAAGAATATTACAACTTTGTTACGAAAAGTGGTGTCCTATTTTCAAAACATTAAACAATAAAAAACTTAGCAAGTCAGTATGCCACACATTTATTCTTTTACACCGGGATCCTGATACAGTAACAACAAACGAAATTCTGAACTGCAGTGCTGGATTAAGGCAGGGACATTGGAGACATTTGTCCCTGGTGCTGAATTTCTAAGTGGTCCCCGACCCTGCTGAAGCTTAAGGAAAAGAAAAAAAAATAAACAAAACCATGAAATTCACCACTTTTGTGTGGAGAGTAAGCTAGAAACATGTTATCCCATCCTACTCTTTTTCCTACGAGAAATGATACGTCAACAAAGGACTGTGTAATGATAGCAATTTTTAAAAGTCACCCCTGCAACTTTTTGGGCAATAAAATTCTATGGGCAACAAAATTCTAGATTATAAGATTTGAGAAGTAACTGACAAGCAAAATTCTTCCTCTTTCCACAATTCTCTTCCATTTGACAGTAAGTAAGGAACTGTTTACATTATGGGAAGAGGAGGGGGGACCCACAAGAATTTTGTCTAGGGCCTCAGAGTAACCTTAATTCAGCCCTGCCACACTGAATATACCGTAAATCGTGTATTAAAAGCCCAGTTGAAGCTAAAGCCTACCCCCTAAAATGCTGTAAAGTCAAAATCATGAAATAGTGGAGTTAAAGCCCACCCCTCAAATTGTCGTTTTTCTATGAAAAATTACCTAAACGTTATACGATGTGAATAAAGATAGTGCTGCTTGGTATGTTTACTGGCCCCTTCTCCCTCCCTGTTGTAATAGTGGACTCTTCCTTTAGCTCCTAGCACCTGCACAAGGCGTGGGAATCTCTCACCTAAGCCTCCTCCCTTCTCCACAGCAATTAAAAGGATGTAAAAATTGGGTCTTTTACAGATCGTTCAAAAGCTTCGAATTTTCTGTAATATATGTACAGAAAGGTTAGAAAATTGATAATGCTTGATTTAAAGCCCACCCCCCTATTTTTGCCAAATTAACTGCATAAGCCCATGGGCGTTTAATCCACGATTTACGGTATTACACCAAAGCAAAGTTAACAATTTTTCGAAAATAGAAACCACTTTTTTGGAATCAATATTGGGTTTTGGATCCAGAAAATTGGGTTAATAACTAATTTTGAGGCTAGGCAACCCTGCAAACCTATACAAAAACCCCACCATGTAACTGTTTGTAATAAAGTCTTTTGAACCAAAAGCCTGCAGCAAACTAAACTCTATTATGAGCACTACCAAAATGTAATTTATATGATGTAAAGTCGGTTCTGGCCGTTAAAAAAATTTTGAAGCTTGCTGATTGAATTCGTCTTAACATCTCAATTCATCTATCACAGTGTTTTCCGATGGTTTTTTTTTTCAAGAACTGGTCAAATTGTCAATCTGGAACCAAACATGAAAAAAAAACTGAACATTTATGCTCAACTTATGAATCACTAGCATCTTACCCAGCTTCGCCCGGGGATTTGTTCGACTCGTGGTTGTTTCCCAGTATTTGTTCGGTGCTGCTTGATCGCTCACTGTGTAATGTCGGCTTGCCGAAAAATCGATTGGAGAGGATACATGGCCTCCAAAGATCAAAAAACTTGTACACCAAAACGCAAAACGACCGCGATCTTAAAACCTCAGCCAAATCGTCAATAATGGACTAAAACGGCCCAACTTGGGACCATTTAATAGCTTGCCACAATAGCTACCTCTTCGGTTAAGCCAATCTTCAAAATTCCATCCTGAAGTCTCACAATCTCCATTTGAAAATCGATCCATAATTACCGCAGCGCTCCTTCATCATGGCCGCCATTATTGAAAACTTATCTTGTACTTTTTTTTACTTATTTTTATTTAGGGCAAAAAGCCCAAAGACACTAGCTTAGTTGTGAATTAGGCGGGGCGTCCTTAATTGGTACTTAACCTCACATACATGTGGATACAGACAACCTTTTAAGTGTGATATTTTTTATTGTGATGATCTCCAGCAACTCTTATGAAAAATTTCCACCACGATCGAAAACTGTCTTTTAACTTAAAAGTTAAACATCCAACTTAACTTAATGCGTTATAGCATTCCCTAAACTAGTTTTTTATCCATTTTATACTTTATTAATAATCTTTTGCCCTCAGAACACTGCCATTAGTCCGAACTAATTCGACATCGGCAATCACCGGAAACGAATTTTTATGTAAATATTTTTGCTCTAAATCTCTACCAAAACTCCGACTGTGACCATCCGAATGTTTTGCAACAGCTTGTCCTTCTATTAAAACTACAAATCTTGAAAAGATTTGTTCCCAATGCCATCCTAAAGTAAGTCTGTGCAAAGAAACACAGTCTCCCCAACCCCCCAACCCCCAGTTGTGGTGTGTAACACTGCAGTTTACCGTTAAAGCTTATTAAATCTAATAGTAATGATTTATTCATTACCCAAACCAAAGTACTAAGCTTTAACAAGAGCCATTTCACCAAGTTCTCATGTAAATAATCAATCAATAGTCAATATCAATATCCTAATGTAAAGGCCTTTCCCAAAGTTCATGAGTTGAAAACTCAATTTAGCCTGTCTTTAACCATTCCCTACTCCTTCAAACGGCTCTGCACCAAAACCCTTTGCTCTACCGACTTTCCCATTGTTCTCCTGGCCCTCCACCAATCAGACCCCCACAGCTCTCCTCGGCGTCCGCGCTTTGGTCGCAAGAATGTGCTGCTCTAGGCCCCCCCAACCCCCCTCCTGAGCACAGCTCACAGATCTCACAAGCTAGAAGGGTCACGCCGGTCGGGAGTGGAGATGTCACGTCCGTGGTTGCCACGCCGGGCAAAATGGTAGTGGTTCGTAAGTAACTAGTTTTAGTTTAAAACCCCAATTCTAAATTTATAGTTTAACTTAAACTAACCTCTAGCTTAGGAGTCTTTATGGTTGGTAAGCCAAATCGGCAGTTCTGGTCCCTACCACCATAGTGTACATCTCTTTCTAAAAAGCCAGGTTCATTCTTTGTTCGTTTTTAAATGTAAACAAAGGGACGATTTGATCTTTGTGGATTCAGGGAAAAATAACTGTTGGATGATTTGAAAAATAGTTGTCAAATATAGTTGTAACTTAGCGGACGCGGTTCAGCTTACTGGTTGTTCCGGGATTGAAACCCAAGAAAGAATCTTCATTTTCTAGTCAAAATTAAGAGTGTTTAAGAATAAACTTCGTTGTTCTTGTTATAAGTGAATTTCCAAATGTAAATTCAAGCCAAGTGTTTTTGCAAACCTGTCAAAAGCTAAATACTAGTCAACCAGTGTAAAAAGTGTTCGTTTTCTGATGTTTTAAATAAAAACCAAGAGTTTTAAACTTCAGGTTCGTTCCCTAGTTGATTATTTGTCCCAAGTGTGATTTTTTATGTAGCCCATCTTAGCTTTATACTCCATTTAACAATTAACTTAATCCACCGTTGGTGGCAGCGATATTTACCGGTAGCATTAAGGTTAGGCCTATAGTTAGGACACCGACGCTTCATTCTCCATGCCAGGACTGTAGCCCATGTTGTGCTTATTAATGTGAAAAGTCGTAATAATCACCAAAACTTGAAGCTAAACAATACTCGTCAACCAATGATGTCGGGGTGTTACAAGCACCTCAGCCGTCGTAGCGTCCGCTGTTACAACTGCAACAGTCGATTTTCGTTTGTGTAACACTCCCTTTTTCCGCCAATTCTCTCCCTTGTAACGGCGGATGCTATGACGGAGTAGGTGCTTGCAGCATCGCCTGGTGAAACTGGGTCTTACTTTCCATCACTGCTACAGTCCCGGCGTAGGGAATGGAGCATTGAAGTCCTAATCTTAAGACCTGACTAGTGATAAAAAGTGGGTAACGCTGCCACCAAGGTGGGGAAAAGATAGCAAAGTTAAATTCAAAGAGATTTGTCTTAAATGTTAACTTCCAGCAATCATCTCAAATAGCAAACAAACTGGCATTTAAAACTCCTGGTTTTATTTTGAACAGACAATTTAATAAGGTTTCACTTTACAAATTGAGCTTGCTATTTACATAACTTAGTTATTAGGTTAAAAACATTTCGTGAATTTTACATTAAATTCGTACACGGGAACTTGGTTTTAGTTCAAACAATTTCAAATAGAAACAGTGATTTTAGGCAACAAGGATTTCACAAAAGAGCCCTCTAAATTACTAACAGCTTCGACTGACTTATAATAGTAGACCTTAACTTACAGTTATGTTTCGAATGGTACTCCCACAAGATCAAACCGTACCCATCAGAATATCACGTTAGAAAAGGGATGTACACTCCATGAAGTACTGCCCTTCTGCGAATCTAACTGACCCGATGGCCTTTGTTTACATTAAACTAGATTAATGAAACGGTGAATAAAAGCTGGTTTAATAGGAAGGGACCATGAACCCTTACGTTATGGCCGTTAACGTCCTAAATGCCGATGGCTTAACGAACCATAATCTACTTACAAAGCTAAAGGTTAATTTAAAATTAAACTATAAATTTTGAATTAGGAGTCCAAAAGATAAACTTTCAATTTAAACTAAGTTATACGAACCAACTACCTTTGCCCGGCATGGCAACAATCGGACCGTGACATCTCCACTCCCAACCGGCGTAGCTACTTCTAGCTTTGAGATTCTCGAGCTGTGCTAACGAAAGTCTCCTGTAGCTGGGTTTTAAACCTTCTGCTTGGCAGACAGGTAGAGGGAAAGGGCGGTCCTGTAGGAGAGCGACCCGGGGG
>JAHWFP010028326.1:0-22269 GCA_023313725.1 Lithobius niger
CAAGAGTTAAATAAATACAGATGCAAACCTATTTACGTTGCCTTTTGGACTTAAATTGATAAAACGTGTCTATCCATAATGGTAACTAAAATCTTTGTATCTTAGTACTAAGGTCAACAGCTACGCCAACCAAAAGGTATCTTAACATTGAGGTCGCAATCCTTCCCATAGATAAGAACTCAGTAAAAGAATATGCTGTTATCCCCGCATTTTTTCCAACACTATTTTTTTTAAATTACCACATAGTTGTTGCATAATTGTAAAATTTTTAAGTATAACATTTTCCCTGCATATTTCACTGGTATGTGTATTATTGCTTTTAAATAGAACTTTTACAATTTTAGTTTGTATCTTTTGCAATCTCTCTATCATGAAGTCTGCTACAAATAGATCAATTTATAGACTGCATCTTAACTGGCTATCAACCCGTGACGCATTTATTATTATTTTTTTTTGACTGAGAATATTTTTGATTTGGTACAGTTTTGATAATATTTGTTATAGTATCGATTATATGAGTTCACTGTCGATCATTAATTTACAGATGAAGTTGTGTGCGCAACCTTTGCTTGTAACAAAGGTCGTCGTTCGAGTGCAAGGCATCTGGAGTGGTCGGCTCATCTGTTAGTGCCACTTTATGAAGCTCCTATCGAACTTGGTTGATGATTTTAGTACACCAGAAGATAAAATCACTACCACTGAAGAGTCTTGATTTCTTTATAAAATAGGGCTTCTGTTGGAGTCGCTACTGCTGAGGGAGGTGATGAAAACATCGTGGTTATGAATGAATGGTGAGGTTACAGACGACAGATTTCAGTCCTTATGTTGACCTATCGACACTTCTCACTCTTGTCATTCTTGTCAGTAGATGGTGGGCAGGCTTGACTGTAGGGATCCTTGACGACGACACTAGGCTTGACCGTTTGTGTTTCTCACCTTTTAGACGGCTGGTCCATCTTGATGCTGCGGAGGAATTGAATCACGTTGCTCGGCTACCAAATGTTATGTGGATATGAAGATGTGGAGGTTCCAGGAACAAAACTGACTTCAGCCACATGTTTAGCACCACCAGATAAATTTATTGTCAAGGGAGTAAATCCAAACATGATAGAAACATTGGGGCAAACGTTAGACTTCCATCATTCTCTGCAGTACAAAAACAACAAAGCATTCAACCCGTTCACAACATAATGACAACCGACTATTGCAACAATAATATTATGCTAGCAAAAATCGACAATGCATACTAATATTGACATATCACGTAACATTATTATTATTATTTTATAATTTATATAATTTATGACATAATCAAAAGTTATTTACTGGATAGAAAACCTACAGTTAAAATAAATGACGAATATAGCAAAATGAATCGAGTTAAATGTGGAATCCCACGAGGATCGGTATTAGGACCTTAATTTTCCTTATTTATACAGATGATATAGAAAATGGCATACAGAGAACAAACATTCATCTATTAGCTGATGATACCATTCTAACTTATTCTAATTTCAATAAATCGATATTATCAGGAAATTATAAAACCTGCAATTCTACGATTTTAATTTATTATATAGCTGGTTTGTACAAAATGAATGATTTATAAGCAAAGAAGAAAACTGCAATTAAAATATAACATTACCAAAAATGAAGATACACTAACTAAAACACATTGCTAAACATCACGAAAATTGTGAAGTTTTAAAAGATAATATTGAGAAAGTTGTCACAATAATTGCAAAAGAAAATAGAAAGTAAGTAATCTGCAAAATTCCTAGCAATCTATATTGACGAAAACTGGAATTTTAAAACTCATATAATCGATACTATAACAAAACTATGACAAATTTTATCAAAACTGTACAAAATCAAAAATATTCTCAATTATGGGACCCTGTGGATTCCACCCCATTCACCTGGCTGTGGGTCCCAAGGTCGGATTCGTGGTTTCTGCCGGGCTACGGGCTACGCAACGGTTTGTCCTTTGAACATGGCCCTTGGCTCTTGTCGTGTACTTCTCTCCTTCTGCTCTGTCTCTCCCTTTGCTCCTCGTCCTTCTCTGCACTCCCACAGGTCGAGTTTAGGACTGGCGTGTGTGTCGGGTCCAGATGTGGTTGGACTGTTGTCTTTTTAGGTTTTTAGGCCTCTTTCGACTTGTTTGTTAGGTTTAAGTTAGTTTTTTTATTAGGGTAGGCTGAGCGACTGGCTTGAAGGCCGCAATTTTTTTTTGCATTCGGCTCAATAAAAATTTCATATCATATCATATCGTGTGTTAGTCATTTCTGAAATACCAAATTTTATTAAGCAGGAATAAATTTTCTCTTTCCAAATTTGATTGCCCTGAAAAGGGCCGTTTTGATTGGCCTTTAAAAAGTCCGTTTGGAAGAGGGGGGGGGGCGCAAACTGTAATGAATGTCGTACTCCAATCCTTATTTTGCTTCAGTCAGAGTTACTAGAATCTTCGTCACTTGAATCCATGAACTTGAAATGCCATCCTCTCAACAATCACATCCGACAATCCATCAGCTTCCCACATTTTATCTTGCTCTTTAATTGCGTGGTTTACATAATTCTTCCAGTTTGTGACGGTGACTTCTGATAAAGCTTTGGGTACCAGCTCTTCAACACGTCCTTTGATTTGGCACCACACCCTTTCAAGAGGGTTCAGTTTGCAGTGGTACGGAGGAAGTCTGAGAACGATGTGTCTGTGGAACGCAGCAAGGTTGTCGATACGATAATGGTCATACTGTTTTTTTGCTTCTTCAATTAATGCGTGTAATTCTCGGTTCAACATCGTGTCATCGAACGCAATATCTTTTTCTTGCAGTCAAGCTTGCATGCCAATTTTCTGTGAACTCTTCGTCTGTATTTTTTTCCTCCTTCACTGAATGGTATGAAGCGTATCCATTATGATGCCACTATTTGGTTGTATATTAGGCAGCAGCTGAGTTTCAAACCACTTCTCAAATCTGTCTCCGTCCATTTCATCCTGATCATCACCCTTTCCTTTTGTTGCTTGAAAAACAAGATCGGCAGCAGGTACAAATCCATCTTCGTTTCCAGCATGCAAAATAATGAGCCGTCCCCTTTTTCCACTCGGTGCTTTCAAACCAGTTGGTCAACCCTTTCTGAAATACGTCACGCTTGCTCTTCACAGTCGAATCTGTCCAAACACTTGATTTCGTGTGGCCAACATTAACCCACGTTTCGTCCAAATGGTATATATTAAGTTTTTTGTGGCACGTAAATACCTCCGTCGCCATAAAACATTGAATGAGACGAGACGATATTGAACGAGACGTCTCGTTCAATAAGCAGGCTGTGGTGCAGACGTTTACAAAAAGCAAACCCCAAATCCCGCATGATTCATCGCATTGTTGTCCGTGAAAAATTTGGCAGAGAATTGTCTTCGTTTACGGCACATGTAACTTTTTCAACAGTTGGAATATCGTCGTTGCGATAAAAATCATGAACTTATTTTTCGAATGGCTGAGAGCGTAAATTCATCGTATTTTTGCATGCGTATTTTCGTACAGTTGCTCGGCTTGCGTTTGCTTGGCGTAGTCAAACATCCACCACTTAGTTGGAATTCCGTTTGGCAACGATAGGCAGCTTCGGACACGTCGCACAACAATCCCGTTTCTTTCGCAACTTGATTGCGATCACGCTGGCGCTGTTGGCTGTAGACATTCATTATAGTTTTTTTTTTTGGGAGCTGGAATTGTCAATCAACCATTTTTTAGCATTTCAAGAAAATTATGCATGACTAAATACCGTCCCTGAATACATTCCAAAAGATTTTCGTACCTAAAACGTTTTGGTAGGCAGTGTAAAAAAACGTACTACATTTTGTCTACTGTTGTAATCTAACTTCAACACAGGCGTGAAGAGGATTGTCGCATCGTTAACTCTCTCTCCACTGATTAATGTGGGTGGATTTTACCACAGCTGCAAGGCGTATGGTTGTTGGGATGCAGCCCAACACAGTGCATTAATCTTTCTCAGTGGGACTCTAGTCCCGGAAGTAGCATCCGGAAGAGAAAGGCCTCTCCGCCGCCCCCTGGCCAGTTTTTTTTAATTCTCGTACGCAAACGAACTCTAAGCCGGCCGTGCTAATAAGTGGGACATTTTCGTGGCAACAACCAAACTACGAAATACCAAGTTATGTGACACACTACTACTAGATGGCAGCAGCGTATAGGTCGTCATGGAAAACAAAGTGAAACCACAAAACCACGTACATAAAGGAAGGAACATGACAGAACTGTGCTTAATCCCGAAATTGAGAACGGACGAGTTAAAGAGAGGGCAGGATGACACTCTGATTACCGACAAAATTGCGATGACGCTGCCAGCCAACCGCTTTTACGCCGCCGGCGCTCAAACTATGCAAGGCCTAGAACGCCAATGCATCAACACCGAGCTCGCCATCAAGTCGACGAATGCCACGAGGAAGCAAATGTACTTTCGGCGACGAGACGAAGTCAAATCGCAAAAGAACATTCCAAACCATGTACAAGCTCTGGAAAAAAGAAACCTGGGCGAACGAAAAATAAATCTCCCCACAAAATATTACATGAAGTGATGTCACGCACCACAACGCTGATATTCAAATCCCTCCAACCATCACAGTACCACCACGTACTACGAATACACGCACTAAAAATACGAGTCGGAACAAAACACAGTGAAGTGCGGTACACGAAATTTAGTAACGTCTCAGTGCAATGAATGTCTGAACCTGGACCAACAAGCAAATGGGAAGCAAACAATTTTGACGTTTGAGGCTATGTATCGATTTAAGTGAGGCAGGATGCAGCCTTAATCACACGCTTCCTTACATAAGTGCGAATGCTTACTCCGGAGATTTGAAAAGGAAGGTAGGAAAACGTCAACAGTTTGGGCTCTCCCAAGTCCACCCGACCTCACAGCCAAAAACGGCATGCAATATCCCCTTGTGTACGACGATGTTGTGCCAACCCATGACGAAAATTGTTCATTGTGGTGGATACCATCATACACCTTCAGAGTGTTCAGAGGCATGTTGACGGCAGACCATGACACCATTCATCAATCCACTAGAGACAGTGACAACAGCGACAACTATCACTGGCACAAGTTGGACGGAACGAAGACAAGCTACTATTTTGGTCCATGTTTAGGGCCGATGCCTTCGAAAAGTCTACGCAGATAAATGAAGGAGGGCTCATCACATGGTACTGGAGATAAAATGGCGTCGAATTCAAGGAAACTAGCAGTTTTCCTACTCTGGCAAGACGACAGCGCCGAACGAGTAACGCACAATGTCAACGCCAGCCATATGAAAACGAGGCGCAAACAACGAGCAGCGACTAAACTCAATCTCACGAAGCAATAACTGTGATTTCAGTGCAACTGTTCTCCTTGAATGGCCGACATCAAGAATAATTATGTGATAGTGCTTTGATTTTCTCCCGCTCCCTTCAAATCGAAAGGGGGATTTGTGCAAGTTGCGGTGTCATTCAGAGCCACACCGTCAAACTTGTATTTACCATTTGCCAGGAATGGAAAAGGTGGGAGCAAACATGTCACCTCATTTCTGTACTCTTTGCAAGGGTCGTGCCCGCCTCATACAAAAAACGTGGTAATTTCATTAGACTGCATTGGAGCAGTCTAACGGCCAATTCTGGCTCGGGTCATGCACACTTTTTTCATTGCGAAGCGCTCCGCACACGAGCGTTGGGGTGGGGAGACAAACAGTGCACCTGCTGACATTGAAGTCGTGGTGGTCGCAGGGGATGGTCGTGAAAGCACACAGACGCACCACCCAGTTTCTTTTGTCCTACTGTGAAAAGATCCTTTAAATTTCGTCGTTTCTTCCAGAGAAAATGAAACACCCCTTTCACACGGGTTGCATGCCATACAGGAGTGGCGATTTGGTGGACACTGGTTGGTTCAGGTATTTCGGTTGTGAATAATTGTTTTTTGGGGGGAAGGACACATAGCACTGTTTTGGAAATTGGGTAGTGTCTAACCATCTTGACGACTTAGATACGACCCTGGGTTTCGCATTTAAACTGCTACCATAGTCCAGTTCAAAAATGAACAAATCATAATAATAGTGTACAACCTCAAAGGAGCAGCCTGGTTTAACCGGTTTGCTGAATGTCGAGAAATTCAAATCAATAACTACAGACAGTAAAGGTTTGGGTAAATCTACCTCACGAAGTGTGTAGGCTAATAAAAAAAATACCCAAGAGTCAAAGATGTTCTAAGTATCATTGGAATCAGTGGGACTACTAACCAAAGCGCAAACACGTCTCAAGGCTTTAACTTGTGAGGCAGTATTGGTGAGGGCAAACTTTTTTTGGTATACAACTAACCTGGGGAAGTGAGGCAGTATTTTTGGGGGTAATACAACTAACCTGGGGAAGTGAAGGGGACTGGGTAAATAACTAGTTCGGAATTCATGTCAGTAACTTGTTTTTTTTTTATCTCCACACACTGAGTCGCTCAGTTGGGAAACTCAGTTCCTACTTGTAAACAACTTCTTCATAGCATTGTCAAAGTCCAGAAGTGGCTAAGTTCGAAACGAATGAAACTGTGTATTCTTGTCAAGCATTATGTAATGGGAAAAAATGTGTATGTTCACTTGGTCTCTCACGTTGTCCGAGAGAAGGGACAGTGTTGGGATGCGGCCCAACACAGTGCATTAAGGTTTTTAGTGGGACTCAAGCCCCGGAAGTAGCATCCGGAAGAGAAAGGTAGATCTCACTCTCTCTGCCAATGGCGACTGACAGCTGGCAGGGCAGATTTCAGTGTGCAAAAGTAATAAACCAAAGAATGCCAGTCAAAGTGGCCCGAGTCTCCTAAATTCAGACCAGCGAACCCAACACAGTTTTCACTATTCTATCTGTTTGAGTTATTACATGGTATTGCAAAGCGATATCAGCCAGCAATTTGACGTAAGGCTGCTTCAAAAATAATAGAAGCCCCCGTGGGGCTGGCCTCTGAGCTTCTTTATTTCTTTATCAACTAGACTATCCACATATCTTTTTGTCGAGGCATCGGTCTCGTTTGTAGGTTTGCTTAAATCGGCTAGTTAACACTCAGATTCCCATCCCCGTCTAAACTCAGTCCTAGGTCCGTTTTCAGGTATTCCAAAATGGTGGCATCAGAATCGATCCCTGGAGGTCCTACATTTACAATTTTGTTATTTTTTACATCGAATGGCAGAGTAGGTCCGGTTCGACTCAAAAAATTATCGACCTCAACAATGGTAGCTGGCGAAGGAGGGGAGACTTGTACTGATGCTTAACGTTTATTGTTAGCTTTCATGGGGGGGGGGGGGATGAGGCTTAATGGCGCGTCGACAGCTTTCATGGCTCTTCTTTTTTAGTGTACTTAACTTGAAAAACCATTGTCTCCTTGGGACAAGCCTCGTAGAAGGAAGCAACAATACTGACCACACAGTACTTCGTGGTATTCTTGAATTGTCAGATGATCCGTTATAGTTTTTCCACCTTGGTACCTCCCAACTTCTACGGGTGTTCTCAAACTGAATAAATCGAAGAAATATGAACGAGACGGGCCTTTACTGTAAAATGCAACCCAATGATTAACTGAGACTACCAAAAGGGAACTAGTCCTGACTTGTTCAGGTTACTTTGCTATTGGAACTGTTAGCAGCTGGGGGTATAAATAAGACTCACCTGCAGGAGACAGTCAGTCTTGATATTTTCTTGACAACGTGAGCCAGTCTCTAAACTTCCGAACCCAGGATTTGTCTTCAACCTGAGCTAAGTAGAATTGCTGGTTCATGCTGCCGTTCATGCTGTACTTAGAACAGTTCACAGTAGCATATTAGGGCTAAGGTTCAGGCCTATCTTTGCCAAGGACGCCTTAATAACTACGTCCCTACTCCCTCTTTAAGGTTACCGTAAACCCCTGAAGGTCAAATCCTATTCTAATCAACCATTTTGGATGAAATTTTGGGGAAATGTTTCCCTAATGCTACAAATTGGATATGTGAAAAAAAAAAAAACATTTTCCGACACACCCCCTCCCACCATTAATATATGCAAATTGTATGGCCTTTAATTGTGTCAAGATATCTCCATCACATTACGTCCGATTTACTTGATTTTTTTTTTAAATGAGGTGTTGGTTCAGGTTTATTTTGAACTAGTATTATTCAGCTGCACATAACCAAAGTAGAGAAATAATACTTTTCATAAATGACTGCCGGGGTTTTCATGAAAATTGCCACTGTTCTTGGGCACGGCGTCTTGAGAAATTTTTTTCTGTGCCTAATATCAACTTAGCATCCTGATCCTAGTTTGGTTTCATAACTACAGTATCCTTTTTAGCCTCAAAAAATTTCAGAGATAGCTGTAGTATGTTAGTCACAAACTTGACAAGTAGACGAGCATTTGCCCCTCCCCCCCCAAAAAAAAATATATGCCCCTATTGGGGAATAGAGAAATTTTTTCTCTGCCCGGAATCAACTAAACAGCATAATACTAGTTTGGTTTCATAACTACATTATCCTGTTCAACCTCAACAAATTTCAAAGAGATAGCTGTATTAGTTCAGTCACAACCTTAGCAAGTAGGCGAGCATTTGCCCCTTGAAAAATATTATTAGAAGAATTGTGACTTTTTAGGGTTGACGGTAACCTTAATTAAGAGTGCCATAAACGAGGATTAAGAGAGAGTCATATAAACCCTAAACCATCACCAATTTACTTTGACTAAAATCAAGTTAATTCAGTCAGTATATACTTATATACTTGTGTGGTCTCCTTCTTTTGCTTACCGATTGTTTATGTGATTATTGATTGCTGTTGACAAACGCCGGCCAGGTAGTTAACTCATACCACGTGAATCACCAATAAATCCAACAACGAGGATTTACAATACATTCACAAACTATATGGCCAGTAGTATTAAAAACGTACAATTTGTTTTTTTGTTTGTTTGCGTGTTTGACGTTTTGTGCCTCTACTCCAGCGGAACTAATGCATCTACAAATACGAGAGTAGCGTCATATGAAAGGTAAAAAAATACGCTTCAAGTAGGCTTATTATCATAACTGTACCGTAATTTTTTGATCCTCAAATACGCTAAAAACAAATAAGAAAACTGGTTCGTGACGACAAAGTTCGATCAAGCAAACTAATCAGAAAAAAACTTGATCGCATAAAAACACTAATGGATGACATATTTTGCATCATACTTAGTATCAGCAAAACGATGTACATATCTCAAAATTGGTTGGCATCAACTGATAAGGTTGACCTATAGGTTTCAAAAGCTTGTCAAACATTCACGTTCTGAAGCAAGGTGAGTGGATTGACGAGCACAGTGAGCGATTGCCATGTACAGGAAACCTTTTCATCGCATGTCTAGATTCACTTGCTCACCCTTTCATTTGGCGCAACTGTTACCACAGCTTCCTTATACGTATAAAGGCTAAACGCTCGTTTTTATGTAGCATGCGAGCCACATCGTCTAAGACCGTCAAAAACTGCAGTGAGGCGTGCTGAAAGCGCCCATATCGTAGCATTCATTACTGTTAGCGGGATGCACAAGAACTTGGTAGTCTTATCATCATTAGATTTCCCGGTGTTGCAGCACTAAACGAATATTATTGTACAGTAACGGTGACTATCCTTGAAGTCTTCAGACTATTTATTGCTACGTCAAAGGATCGTTTAATAGATTTTTAATGAGAATAGAAAACACCGTAGCAATACAGTACAATACACTCATACCTCGGTTCTTCGTCCAGTTGAAATTTACGAAATTAAGCCTCCGGAGTCTTTGTCTTGACGTCGAGCGGACAAAGAGGTACGTTGCAAGAAGCCATTGTTGTTAAACTTTAATAGTTTGGTGTCAACGCAGTGTTTTAAGCTTATAATCCGTATATCACCTTTCACAGTTCAGTCCGCATGCTAGAGTAGTTTTATTTGGCAGGTTCACACCGCGACTGGTGGCAGATTCGGAGGCTAAGTGGACGACGCGTCCAATTTCTATTTCCAAGCCTCATAACCTATAAGGAAGTCATGTTGTTACACTTCGTAGGGGCCGTCCTTCTGGAAGAGTAGGCATGCTGACTTGCAAACAAGCAAATCATGTCTTAAATCGTATGTGCTGACGAATGTGGTGGATGAATTGTCAGCAACAGTTGCAATTAGCACGCCCAACTAATCCGGACGTCGATTGTGTGCTGCTTGGAGATGGAAGAGCCTATATGAAATGTGGAGCGACGCCACTGGAGGATCGAACCGAACGATATGGCTAGTTTCGAATTAAACGTCGTAACAGCAACGTCGTAATAGCCCTTAAAATTAAGTATGTGTTGGAATCCAAACCAAAGAAGAACAGTCAAACCAAAGAAGAACATGTCGTTAAGAAGAAGCCAGCCCAGGAAGTATGGAGGACAAACAGTCGGGGCAGTGACGTCATTACCATGGAGTGATGTCAACAGCAGTACTGTTGCGCATTGAATAGCTCCAACTCGAGTTTAACTATGGATTGATTTGATTTAGGTTGCTAATAATGGGCTGGATATATAGCCTGACCTCGACGGCGACTTTAAGGAGCTTTCATCGCTGACGCTGATGTTGGCCTGTAGTTGCCGGTGAATAATGAATGGTTATAGCCCCCCAAAATCAGTGGAAACACAGTCGGAGACGTTTATTACTACATAGTCTTTTCAAAAAGTTGTTGTAATACAGTATTTTTTGTTGTCAAACAATGATATTAAGAGTTACGTGGATTCATGTGCTCGTAATAATGCAGAGAAAAATAATAGCAATCCAAATACAAGAAGGCTTCCTATTTAAACACAAAGTGTAGCAAGAACTTTATTGCCATTCGATTGATTGATTAATTTAAATGATGGCGAGGACATTACCAAACCATGTATAAACTTAATGTATAAACGCTAATCATATCAAGGATAACAACTTAATCGTATTAAGGATAACAACAAAAAGGCATTTTTAGTGATTTACATGAAATTATATGTTGGTTAAATTAGTAAATTGACTAGAGACAGTTGACATAAGATGCTGCCAACCCGACAAATTCGAAAAACGAGCACTTCTGTTCAGTAAATGCAATCCATTCCAATGGGCGGCAAATACATCTTAAAACATTATTGATTTTTCAGTTGGTAAAAATCACGTCCATTTTCCAGAAAGTCTAATAATACAACAAACGGGTACCAACGAATTTTACTGCCGGAATATATAGGATTAATTTGTTTTGCACGTTGGTATCAACATGTTGGCATGTCGGGTTTGTGGTGGTTATTATTTTAATTCTAACATTTCCTTCAATACCATATTGAGATACTCCCGTTAGTATCTACTTTAATAAACAGAATATTGGGATTTTCTACAGTGTAATTTGAAAGTTATGTCATTATTAATAAGTTGCTCTCAACCAGAGACATCTAAAAAGGGTAATAACTACAAAGACCTCTAGTAATAATTTAATTGTACTCCTCTACCGAGCCATCTCTACAGTTCGGTTTCCCCCCTGCTTACGGTTCATCAGTAGAGGACACCCTGCAAATTCAAGACAAAGTTAAGCCTGCATCGCAGCTTTTACAACATACACTGAAATTACTGTTTTGTGTGAAAATTTTGCTGCAGCTACCCTTATTTTTAGTGAGTTGAGCCTTCATTGTTTGGTAATTATGGAGTTTGGGCGAACCACTCCAAATCACTCAATTTTTTTTACTAATCGACGCATATCATCATCCTCTTGCCAAATCACATTAAAAATCCGGGGGGAAACGTGTTTGAAGGAAAAATAACATGGATAACAAGTAAAACGATAGTTACGATCGTGTTGAAGCGCCGGCCATATCGCAGGAGACAGAGTAACGAGAAAATCTGATTTGCGTCGCAATGAAAGGAGACGGAAATTACCTAACCTAACCTAACCTAACAAACCTAACCAAACCTAACCTACCTAACCTAATCTAACCTACCTTACCTAACCTAACCTAAAAAAAATAACAACAAAAAACGTAGACAGCATAGTTTGGAACATTACTTTCCGTTTTCGCGATGCCAACATTTCGTGCTACTCTGAATCCCGGAACATAGCCACCGCTTTACACGGCCGGGCCCACCGTGTTACATGGTTAAAAAACGTGTTTGGAGAACTAAAAAACGTGTTTACATAACCAAAAAAACATTTCCCCCCATTTTTGTAACGTGAAATGAGAAGAGGATGAAGACTTAGGTCGGTACGCACCAAAATTGATCGATTTATCGTGGTTCGCTTAAACTCCATAAATACCCATTGTTTCACACATTCTCTACAGTACGTTTTGATCTTACAGGCTGGGAATTGAACCGAGCATAACCGAAACCAAACGGAATTAGAAAACAAAAACGATCTCGTTTGATGCTTAAGGCAAGGTTTAACAGAAGTCAAACCAGCAAAGGAATAAGCACAGACACAAATAAACTTTCCTGTAAGGGTTCAGATACTGCAGTGTTGCTGTTCTGTTCAATCCAAGAGTCCACGTAAAACCTTACTGCTCTAGTCAAGTGTTTTTACCATTGTTCCTTTTGTGAACGAAACAGCTAATGATTGGTGCACTTGGACTAATGGGCTAAACGACATCGCTGGTAAATGTTCAAAAAAACTAATCGTCTTAGTGTGCTTAGCACAGATCTGCCGCTACAGGTACTTCAGGATTAATGCAACTCCTTGATAACCTGGAAATGTCTTGGAAAGTAATAATAAAATTCCATGCCTGGAAAAGTGTTTGAAAATCTTGAAAAATGATATATATCATCAGTAGGGTGATGAATGGAAAGTAGACGACGTGACTGAAGAACTCCGAAATGAAAAATTTAGTCAAGAAAGTAGCCGAGTGTGTAGCCGTATATATTATTCTTCCTTTTTGGGAATGAAAAGTTTTGAAATGTTAGCTCTGGCTTTAATTGAATTAACGTGTATAATGGTTGGATATAGCAGTAATGTTTCACGTGGACCAAACAGTACAGCAACACTGCAGTATCTGAAACCTTACAGGAAAATTTATTTGTGTTCCTTTCCTGTTTGGATTTCGGATTAGTTAAACCTTACCTTAAGCATCAAATATGTTCATTTTTGTTTTATAATTTGTGCTACGTTTTGACGTACTATGCAGTTTAGATTAGCTTGTTTTAATGTTTTGTATCTTTATCAATTACGGTTTAATAATCTTCAGTCTACTGGCGTTTGCTGATTGGTGTTATTTGCTGACTGGCATTGTTTTAATGTTTTGGTATTGTTGTAAAACATTGCTTGAAGGAGCTGCTTGTGCAAACGAAACAACCTAGCACTTTTCAGTATGGAAATAAACCCTTCAATCTTTAGTCTACACCTGCAGCTGGCATTTATTGACTGGCATTGTATCGATATTTAAAACAATGTAAAACAATCAATCTGGTCGTTTAGAGGTCCATAACCTCTGAATCACTTGACCAATTAGAAAAGGCCTTACGGGCTAGCTTTATACGACAAATAGTTTGATCTGCAGAGAGCGTTGCAGAAACGTGTCGTGCCAAGAACAAGAAGCCAAAAACGAATTTCATGGTGTCAGCTCAGTCCAGATCTCCGATTTGCATTGCAAAATTTCTGCTTTAACATGAGAGGTTGAGGTCAAATTTGCAGCTTTAATAACCCTGTTACGTATGATAGGGTATAGTACTTTACGGACTTTTGGATGTCTATTAAATTAATTTTAATTGTACGTAGATGTACATACATGTGTACTATACTTTTGTCAGTCTGTTATATATTTTAGGTTTATATACAGGGTGTTTGGTAATTGGTGTTCAAAATTTTCAGGGCTGAATTCTACCACGAAAACAAGTAAAAAATTCCTAATGAACATGGGTCCAATTCTGCTTCGTTTTGGAATTAGACCTTGCCGAAGGTAACGAACTTTCGACATTATTACAGTCGTGGTAGACGGAATCACGAAGTCCAAACATAACGATAATAAAAACTCTCTGGAAAGACCTCCCTTCCAGAATGTTATAACGTTTAGTAAAGGGGAAAAAAAATATTTCTTTGCATTTGAATACAACCAAAAAATAAACATTTAAGAGACTGTACACAAATGACGTCACCCTAAATTTGCCCTTTTTACTGCCATCCCCATGTTACAGCTCCCCAGAAAATTACAACGCCACAGAAAATGAAGTCATAAAAACACCGCCCGCCCTCTCCCCCCCCCCCTTTCCCTCCCTCGTTTCCGATGAAGCGGAAGACAACTGATAACCAACTTTTTACCTCGTTTGGTAGTCTGATTATCTGTGACATCACAAAATTAGGGACTCCTCCCCCCCCCCCGCCTTTTCGCACTGGCAAACTGTGTGATTCCCCCCCCCCCCTCCCCGGCGTGATATCATTTGTGTTCGGACGGATATTCAACATTCAACATGTTGTTCTCAATATCAACTTTCAGTATTTTTTACTTGTTTTCATCAGAAATCGGTGTCAAACAATTTTTTTTTCTAGGCTGATTTCTCCCACGAAAACAAGTAAAAAATTCTTCGTATGCGTGGGTTCACACTGATTCGTTTTGGAATTATACCCTGCCTAAGGTGACCAACTTTACTGCCTATTACAATTATGATGAACGGAATCACAAAATGCAAATAAAATTGACATTAATTTCATTGAATAAAACAATAATAATAATGAAGATCTATCTGTAGACACAACAGAAAAACAATTAGTTATGAAAAACAATTTTTGTGATAAAAAATATTTTTTGTGAGATTTAAAACACTTGTTGGAAGGGAGGTCTCTCCAGAAGACTTTTTATTATCATTGCTGTTTATTTAATAAATCAGTGTTCGTTATGTTTGGACTTCGTGATTCCGTCTACCACGACTGTAATAATGTCGAAAGTTCGTTACCTTCGGCAAGGTCTAATTCCAAAACGAAGCAGAATTGGACCCATGTTTATTAAGAATTTTTTACTTGTTTTCATGGTAGAATTCAGCCCTGAAAATTTTGTACACCAATTTCCAAACACCCTGTATTTACACCAATTACTAACTCTTAGTAAAAAAAGTTACTGATTTGGAAAATCTGGTATATGTTTAAAATTAATAATAATCTTAAGAATTTCGATGCTAACTGAACCTAACCTGATTTGGACCAAAGAATAATAAAAAATCCAAATCCAGCAGAAAAGTTTTCGGCAAAATCTGCGCCACTAAAAATATTTTGATATGTTCTAGCGTAGGCATAACCATAGTGTTTCCACGTGCCGTAGCACTGTCTTAAAAGCAATTTGCCTTCGAATTGTGACAGTTAGAACATGGAAACACAACCTTTATTTTCATTAGAACCTACCAATGAACATGGTGGTGCGAACTAGGCTTTAATATGACAATCACTGCGTTTACAGGGCAACTTTAAAGCGCTTTGGTGGTGCCCGTATAGCATCCGTTGGTTTTGCAAACTCCCATTGGTAGCAATTTTTCCGAACTGGCACCCCCGGAAGAAGAGATATCTTTAGGTGGTTTAGCATTTTGACGCGATTCGTCTGCTCCTAAGTAAACACATATGCCAAGGATGTTGACATATGCCAAGGGAAGATGACGGACACATGTACGGTCCCCACGTAATTTGTCGTGACGCCATTTTAGGCAAATAAATCTGAAATTATTGAGTACAGTTCGTGACTATAAGCAAATCACCAAGTATCTCTTGCGTTTTGGTTATAGGACTTTTTGGCGGAGCGAAGCGAGCGTAGCGTAGCCTATAACGGACGTCGAATTGCAAAATGTTGGTTGGTTGGTTGCACTTTTGTAGTCTGGGTGCAGATTGCTATGAAATTTGCCACATTGCTAGAGAGCCCCAAAAGTATTGCTGATCTCGAATTTGACGGCAAATTGATCAATTATAATCCACGAAATTACAATTTTTCGAATTTATCAATCTAACACTCACCATTGTAAATTTGGAATCCTGAATAGTTAAGGAATTCCGACGAAGCATACACTGTGCTGCTGCAGGTAATCAAGTGAACTTTAAAAAAAACCCAAAATAAATCATCGTAGCTTCTTTACAGCCAACAATCTTTATTGACATAACTCAACGAAATAATAACGTTTGATTATAGCACTTAAACCACTAGAGGAAGACAAGCAAAAGGAAAAAAACCCAGAAGGATTCGTTAACGACTCACATTCGTTTCATGTGAAAAAGAATGCTTGCAGGAATTCAGCCAACTTGGCAACCAAAGTGGCGTTGACACTATCAACGGATATCTCAAATGAGAAAATCAAATCGCCACCGCAGGAGGACACTGCTCATATAAAACAACAGTATACATGGACTACATGTTTATATCACAACGCGGAACAATAATTTGGCTTCGTATAATAAGTTTACGATTCCTGGATTGCTATGGAAACTGCATTCTCCATCCCGTGTTGCAAGAATGATTAAGCCTAACTTCGAACGCAGTAGGCCTAATTCCTCTATACTGTTGTCACTTACGAAACTAAAACGGGTGATAACAATTACGCTTTAAAATTATTTAAATGCTATCTTCACACCCAAGCTAACACCGTCTGACCTACAAGTGTGATAATTCTAATTTAAAAAAAAAATTAAAAGTACGTGCCATAGGTGTGCACTTCAACAATGTCGTAGGAGGCGGCGTAGGGAGCCACGGATATCTGATTTTGAATCTTTTGATTGTTGTGCAGTACTATCGTTACTGATGATTGTTTAGCTTGCAGTTAAATGCTTTATTGTTAATATTTTAAATCTAAGAAAGATACTCTGCAATAAATATAATTGTACCCCTACTTTTTTTGTTTTCATTGTTGCAAACTATTGCTCTAATCGACTTATCAGGCCAGCGTTCGTATGGACCATTGTTTAAAAGTGTGGTGATAAGTGCCAACTGAAATCAATGGATTTTCAACTTATGACCATACTTTCTTCGTTTTCATTGTTTAAAAGGCGCACGATAAATCCCGTATTTTTTTTTTTTTTTATTTATTTATTTGAGCGTACAGGCCTATAACACCAAGTGCTCAGTCTAGCCTACTTAAAAACTAAAACCAAATGCCACCAGTACAAGATGCAACTTACAAATCACCAAAAGAACCAGCAAGCACCCTGGACCCTATGCACGAGGTACCGGGAACAAGAGAGACTCCTGAAACTCTAGGTGAGCCGTTGTGTTGCCTTACAAAACCCCAAGGTCCTGCGCAGGGGGCCTATACCTGACACCGAGTGTGGGGAGACGCCGAGGGCTACGCGAACCGGGTCGACCCCTACATTGTGGGCAAAGCGCCGCTGAGCAGCCCAAAAAGGGCACTCCACCAAAAAATGACGTACAGTCTCTTCCCCACCGCCACAGGTACAAAGAGGAGAGCGAGACCACCCCAACCTGAACATGTGAGCCCTGAGCTGAACATGACCAGTTCGAAGTCTGGAGAGCAAACCCGCATCGCGACGGGAGAAACTGTCAAGAGACCTAGGGTAGGCTGTGGTTGGGTGCAACTCGTACAAACCCCTGCCCACTGGACTGGCAGACCACTCCGCAGCCCACTCACGCTCAACAACCCTCGCAACCACAGGCTGTAGATCCCTGGGACCCATGGCAAGACTGATCACACCCCCTTCCCCATCCGAGCCCTGCCTGGCTAGACTGTCTGCCAGCTCATTGCCAAAGCAGCCTGAGTGGCCCGCAGTCCACTCAAGGGAGACTGACCTGCCACGCTGGCAAAGAGCAAAAAGCTTCCACCCTATCTCAAAAGCGATCGGGTGGGAACATTGGAGAGATAGAAAACAACGCCTCAGGAAGCCAATACTAGCCAACGAATCGGTGAGTACACAGAACTCGGGCAATTGCATATCCAAACCAATGTCTAGTGCCACAGAAATAGCCGCAAGCTCCCCCACGAAGGCCGAGGGGAGCGGGCGAAGAGAGAACCGGTACTCCAGCCGCCAACACGGAACACAGACACCAACCCCCCCTTCCCCCCGTTCCACGAAGAAGGAAGCGTCACAGAACACCTGAACAGCCGAACGACTAATCGTGCCTCTTCCCGACTGCACAGAAGCCACCACCGCTGGACACCACAGCCACGGGGCCGGTGGATGGACAGAAACCGGAGTAGGAAAGCCACCCATCCCGTCCAGCAGAAGAAGCGTGGCCCCCTGGCCTGGAGCACCAAGCAAACCACGGGCCCTATCCGACAAGGACATATAGTCCAACAGAATACGACCCAAGGGGTCTGACCTGCCCCTCCCAACTGCCCGCAGACAAATTCTAGCCAACAGCTCCCTGGCCCGAAAGGCAACAGGGCGCTCGCCAGCTTCCACATGTAGAGCAGGCACTGGGGTAGATGGCAAACAACCGGTGACCACTCTAAGGCACTGATTCATAGCAACCTGCACCTCCTTAATCGCCTGCCGAGAGCTGGCCAAAACAGGGATATGAAAATCCGCACAAGAGCGAACATAGACCTTGTAAAAGGAAACGACAGTGGCACGCCTCGCAACGGACGCATTAGTAGCGATGGACCGCAGCACGTTCGAACGGGCTGACACATTTTGCTTCACGGCTGCCACATCATGGGTCCACAACAGTTGCGGGTCCAGCCAAAAACCAAGGTAGCGAACCTTCGGCTTCGCTGCAACCCGCGACCCGTTAACCAAAATGGAGCCCTCCCAGGACTTCCCCCGGCGGAAAATCATCAGCTCCGTCTTCGCACTGGCTAACTGAAGGCCTCTAGCCGCCAGTGCAGACGACCCCCTTGCAATAGCCACCTCAAGAGAAGCCAAAATCACAGGCAAGTCCCTCCCCGTAAGCCAAACTGCCACGTCATCTGCATACGCGACCACGTTGACCGAAGAGTTCATCTCTACTAGGACAGCGTTGATTGCCACTGCAAACAGAGCCGGGCTCAGACAACTACCCTGGGGGAGGCCGCGGTCAGTGGAGCTAACACTGGACCACGCACCCCCAGCCCTTGTCGCAAAGCGCCGCACGCCGAGCAGCGCCATAACCGCACCAAGAAGCTTTCCGCCAACACCCAGGGACCTCAGGGAAAACTCTACCCACGATATATCAACCATATCGTAGGCCGCCTTTATGTCCAGGAAAACAGCTACGGCGAAGCAGTCATTAACCCAAGCCTCCCTGATGCCCGACTCAAGGTACAGCACTGCGTCCTGAGCTCCCCGATTCTTCCGGAACCCAAATTGAGCGCCGAACAACCCACCCGAACCCTCAATTTGCCACACCAGTCTATTGACTAGTATCCTCTCGTAGACTTTGCGAGCGCATGAAAGGAGCGCAATTGGCCGGTAACTCGTGACAGAGGAGCGGGGCTTGCCCCTGCCAAGCACCGGGGTAAGGACAGAGAAAAGCCAGGAGGCCGGTACTGGGGCCCCGTCGAACCGAGTCTGAAAGAAGTCCAACAACGCCTTCTGCCCATCACGATCAAGGCCACGGAGGTCGTCATAAGAGACCCTGTCAATCCCCACAGCACTCCCAAGCCGACAAGAGGCTAATGCCGCAGAGAGTTCCTGTAAAACCAGCGGCTGGTCAGCCTCATCCGACCCGACCCTCAAGTTGGTGGGCGGGGGAGGAGGACCCCTCGGTGCACCATAGACCTCCGCGAAATTGGCATTAAAAGCCTCAGCCATCTTTGGGCCCCTAAGAACCTCGTTGGAATGGCCAAAAACCCAAGCAACAGCAGGACTTACATCACGCGGGCGGACCAAGGCCCAGACACGCGACAGAGAAAGGCCCTGAGATACCTGGTCACATAGCCTCGCCCCAAACATCGCTTTCTCCCTGCGGAGAAGAAACCGAGTCTCTTGGGCAATCCCAACAAACTCGAACCACCGTTGGTCAGACCGACATCGGCAAAATCGCTGCCAGGCACGGCGACGATCCCGCACAGCAGTCACACACACCGAAGTCCACCACACCACCACACGGCCCCGTCTACCAGACTTTCCACGCAGGCAGCGCTTGGTACCACGCCTCCCACCAACCCACTTTCTAAGCCAAGGAGCAAACTCACCAGAATCGACAACTGGCGGAACCTGTGCAACGACACCACCAAGTCGGCCGTGCCACCCGCCATCCCAGGTTAACGCCACAGGAAAGTGGTCGCTACCCCGTAAATCCGATGAAACCTCGAATGAGAACCGGGAAGCCAGCTCGTTCGAGCAGAGGAACATATCCAGGATTGACTCCTGGATCTGGCCCCCATACCTCCTTACAAACGTAGGTGTGCCATTCTGCAGCACAGAGAGGCCCAAACAGTCCACGGATCCAGCAATCAGACGTCCACGGGCATCACAACGACCACTCCCCCAGAGCCAGTGATGTGCGTTGAAGTCCCCCCCTAAAACCAAGGGCCGGGGGAGGGACCCAACCCACTCCACCCACTCATTATACGAGACCCTTCCAGTGACGTGGACTATACCGATGGTCAACCACCCTAGGCCCCACCACACCCGGAACACGCATGCATCAACACCCCTGCACCCCCGAAAGGGAGGGGTCACAAACGGGACCCAATCCTTAATGAGAACCCTCACCCCTGAGCCGCCAGGACCAGCGACGCACAAAAAACCATTTAGACTTGGGACAAACCCGACTGGCAGCTTGGTTTCAACCAAACCCAAAATTTCAACTTTAGTTCCCAACCACTCCAACTCTTCCCCCTTATTCCCTATACCTCGTACATTCCAGGTACAAATAACGAACGGAGCAGGATAAACACCACAACACACTACGGAGACACCTGCACCATCAGCAGCTCATTTTCTTCCTCTTGAGAGAACGTATCACTGTTCCCCCTGTTTGAAACAGACACTTCACCACCATCTGACTCCCCATTCAGCATAGCTACCTCGCTGGACCACGACATCGCTGCGTCACTACACACCACATCTACTCTGCCTAAGCTGCTAACTCGATCATCATCTGCTAACACTCCTGATGCACTGGTTTCTCCAAAGGCAACACACATATTTCCACCATTAGGAACACTTTCACTCGGTATATCACCTCCTACACTAACACCACAAAGTTGATCACCTTCACCACCACCAACACCAGGAGCTACAGAATCCGGGCACACTTTCATCAGGGTCCCCTCCCCACCATCTTCCAACAAGTCACCCACTGAAGCCACTGCACCGCTCAGCAAATCACCACTTCCCTCCTTATCCTCGAAATCTTCATCACCAGCCAAAAGCGAAAAACGGTTCTCCTCCACTGCCACCTGTTTCGGGAGAGGTGGAGAACTGGCCAAAGCCGAACGGGAAGAAGCCTTTCGTCGCCGCGGTCTTCTCTGCGTAGACCAAGCGCTTGAAGAACCAGCTACCCGTATCATACCCGTATCATACCGGTTGTAACAATGCTTTTTCTTCAAAACTAGCACGAAACCCTCTTATCAGAAAAATCATTGTTTAAAAGTCGCACGAAATCAACCTATCACCAAAAAGCATTGTTTAACAGTCAGACGATAAGTACTTATCGTGCGACTTTTTAACAATGTTTTGCTGATAAGTTGATTTCGTGCGACTTTTGTAAAACCTGTAATAGCACGACGTAGAGCATAAGTATATTAACACACTGCCTGGTGTTTGATAGCTGAATTAATTCACTAGCACTCACTTGCGGAAATCGGCCAACTTCTGGTTTATTTCCATTTTTGTTGAACTTGTACTGCACAGGTGCTACCAATAATTACCTGCTAGTAATCAAATTTTAATTCCAATCCAGCCGTTTTTAAATAAAATGTTTTTGGTCGTGCAGTTGGTTCATCGACGTGTTGCGTTTGGTCAGCCATCTTTTCACATGTGGTTTCGTTTTGAGGGTTTACCACTGCCTGCAGTGATGTGGCATCGGAATCTTGCTGAATATTGGTCTTTAACTGCATTTTGGGTTTCTGGTTAACGTTGATGGGATATAACAATAATAATAATAATATGAGGTTTAACCATACATAGATGGCATGGAGCAAGAAGGGCAAGGCCGCTTATTCCTGTCCAGTCTTTAACAGGAGTTAGCAAACACCCATGTTAACCAGCGGATCCAGCACAAATTCTGGTCGTTTCAAAAAGCACTTGAGACATGACTTCCTTAAAAGAGCTGTAAAGCTTTTCACAGAGGATGCACTCACGGTCTGCTCGGGCAAGGATTCCATGGGTGGACCACCCTCACCCCAAAAAAGTGTCTTCTACACTCCAAGTTTGCAGACAC
>JAHWFP010028327.1:8195-27389 GCA_023313725.1 Lithobius niger
TTGTTCAACTGGACTACATTGAATGGACAGAGTTGTTGAAAAGTCTTGCGGAGATTCGTGAAAACATCCACGAAAAACAGGACGACGACGCTCTCAGCGACGTCGAAAATTAATTAGCACTTGAATATTCCACACCAAAGGTGTAGTACTGGTGACACTCTGTGTGTGTGTTTACTTTTGATCAGCACCTTGGTTGGTTTGGTTGGTGGTGGAAGCCCTCAATACCTGGTTGGCATCACTTTCACTTTTGTTTTATTTATTTTCATCCATGATCAACAGATGGCGCCGCTTGGTTCCAGTTGACTTTTGAAATTAGTGCCCATAGACGCTGCAGCTGGTTGACATTTAGAATCAACAGATGGTGCCGCTTGGAAACATGGTTGGCCGCCCATAGATGGTGCAACTGTCTAGTTTCAGTATCATGTTCAACAGATTTACTGTGAAGTTTTAGTACATGGTTGACATTTATTTTGATTCATGACAGTGAGCACCAAGTTAGTAAGGTGTATTACAGTTCTCTCAATAGATGGAGCTTCAGCTGTAGTTATTACGCAAATAGCATTCAGTTTCAATTTGTGTATTTTGAGTTTCAGTACATGGTTGGCATGACAACAGATGGCTCTGCTCGCCACTTTATCAACACAGATGGTGCTTGGCCAGCTTTTACTTTCGTTTGTGTATTTCATTCAAACTCTCAATAAAATGCACTTCGTTTACTGCTTAGCACTGAGCACTAAGTTAGTTAGGTGTATTACAGTTCTCTCCATATATGGAGCTTCAGCTTTAGTTATTACGCAGATAGCATTCAGTTTAAATTTGTGTATTTTATTCAAACTCTAAATAGATGGCAGTTGGTGTACTGATGAACTCAATAGATGGCACACTTGGTTTACTGACAAACTCTCAATTGGTGCACTGAGCACTTCCATTTTTCGATTTGATTCCGAATCATAGAGAGTGCAGCAGTTTGTCTGTGTTTCAGATTGCTACTATGGTACTTGGCACTTTTCAGTTTCGTTTTTTTTTATTAATTCGTAATTTTATCGTTAGATGGAGTATTCGAAATCGGTATTAGGTTGTATGTTTTCAATAACTTCTGAACCACTGTCCCTTCCCCCTCCCCCCAATAGGTTTGTGACATTCTGGTTTCACTAAAAAAACTTTGGCGTAGCTAAAATGTGGTGTGTTTGTTTTTGGCAGGGTATACAAAGTATATGAGAAATTAATCTTGGTGGATCAAAATGCTTCCAAAAAAAGCAATGTTTTGTGTTTGCATAAAACCTATTGCATATTTATAAACTTACTAAATTTGTAGACAAGCTATTGCATATTTCGTACTTACTTTTACAAGTGTCCATATTTTTTTAAAGTAGACTGTAGGTTAAGGTCATTTTGTGGAATCCTCCTAATGTCCCGTTACAGCCCATATTTTTTTTTGGATTTTGACCTTGTGGGCTCTAACGGGACATATCGTAGCATAGGATGTTTTCCACACGCCTTTTCCTTAATCCAAAAAGTATAGTCTAGGACGGGAAGATTATACTCAAGGAACACTGCCTGAGAAAACCTAGGACGGGAAGGTTTTATCAGCACTGCGGCGAGGTCGGGCCACAGCGGTGTAATCGATGTGTGGATTTTTAAAAAATATATTCCACGTAAGCAATCGTGTAGTTTACGTTTGTGTCAAAATAGCTAGCCCTAATTTGACACAAACTTCATTACACGACAAACCAACGTGGGGTCCCCACTGGAAAACGATGTAGAGCAGGCAGTAAAACGCAACATTATTTCTTAGGCTAGTAAAAAACATTGTTCCGTTTGCTACTCTTTCATTCAGTGGTAAGGGATAGAGGGGAAGGCCAAACATACAAACAACAAACAAATACAACGAGTCTGAAGTTCATAAGTGTCGACTATTTACCGAATTATCATACATCGCATTTTCTCTCCCGAAAAAAATCTTCACGAAAAAATGTTTTTTTTTTTAAGCCTACTAAAACTTGTGTCACGGCCACGGCTTTTTCAGACGTATTAGTTAACCTACGATGGAACTAACGGAGCTGCGCATTACCGAAACTCGCTCCACCCGAGGATTACCGTACGCCATCGGCGATAAACTAACTCCGAATCACCGTGTTATAACAATTAAAAAACAGGACGAACAAACAACAAATAATGCAGCCTTACGTAACCAGGTTAACTAAGATAGCATGTTACATATGATTCAATTCGCTCCGCAACCCAGATTCATGCTGACATGTTGCACGCCTAGTGCCATAAATCCACAAAAACGTATCATGAACTGAACTGCGTTGCAATAAATATATTATACGTCGGATAGTAGAATGAATTTCAGTATTACAGATATGGTCCACATTTCGTAGTTAGAAGGCGATTAAAATAAAATTGCAATGATTCCATCAATCAGCATGGTCCACATTTCGCAGTTAGAAGGTGATAAGCACTACTCCAGATTCGTGCCGAATTAGTTGGAAATTAGGACTGGTAACGGCAAGGTAATACAGGTATATAAATGAAGCCGCTTTTTCGCATTGAACCATAATATGACAAGTCACCTTACTAAAAAAAATGGTTACTTACAAGTGTTACTCTTCCAAGCTCCCATGGCCGCTAATGACAAATTTGTCGGTTTAGTACATATTTTAAATGCAGAAGTAGGACGAGCTTGATTACACCAGGATGTGCGTAGGTCCGCCGTGTACGATTTCCAGTAAAAAAATTATTACGGCAATAAAATATTACGAAGGCAGCATTTTAAGTTTTTTTGTTGCTGAAATCGACAATCACTCGACGTCATTAAATGTTGAAAACGGATGCAGCATCACTGTCCCGCATGCAATAACAGGAAATAGTCATGATGCACGTTTGTATCTCGTGTAAAGAAGCATTGATGTCACGCTCCAATTGACTTTAAACTCGTTGCTGGATACTCATTAACACTGGCGATAGCCAGTGTTAGTAAGGGTCAGCCTAGGGTCTCTGTGTTAAACTCTTAACTTTGAGAGCTTATAACTCCGTCAAAAGTCAACATTTTAAAACCAAATTTGGAATCCAGCCTCGACTAGTCAAGGCCTCTCTACAGTCCAAAAATTGTGAAATTCGGTCCAGCCAAACCCGAGATACAGAGAGGGGCCAAATAGACAACTTCTTGTTCTTCTTGATGATGATGATGATGTTCTGGGGATACTTTCGTCTGTCCTCTCTACAGGTCAAACCATTTGTCCTATGAATCTGGTTCTTAGCTCATTTTACAGGTATTGCTCTGCAGATGTGCCCTTTCCATAAGGCATTTTCTAATTGGTCAAGTGGTTCAGGGGTTATGGAGCTCTAAACGACCAGATTGATTGTTTTACATTGTTTTAAACATTGTTATTATGCAACAATGCCAATTTGCAAACGCCAGCTGCAAGACTGAAGATTAAAGGATTTGTTTCAATTATTAACAGTGTTAGTAAGAGTCAGCCTAGGGTTTCTGTGTTAAACTTTCAATTTGGACCGTCAACTGCACTGTTTTACAGTTTAGCTGCAATTCTAAAAGTAACACGAATTAATAAACAAAAACGGAACGTTAAATGTTTAGAGTAAGGGTCTAAAAGTCAAAACCTAGAAGGAACACGGACAAGCTTTGACAGTAAGGGTCTAGGTATAAAATTTTGTAAGAGGCTGGTAAGCATTAGACCCTTACTACCCGGTGGTTAGCTTAGGTCTACTCTATTCGGACAGAATGTGTATGAACGGTTGTATCAGGTTTCTTTGTTCTTAGAATATTGTTATAGAACTTTAAGAACACAATTTTCTTGTGAAGTTTGGCATTTTGTCTTTTGATGCTTTAGAATTTTTTATTATATTTCGTAGATTTACGGTGGAGGATAACCAGTAATGCTCTCTGCTGAGAATACCCTACCATGTTACTAAATGGACAAATAGTTTTCAACATAAAACAAAGCAGCAAACGTATACCAACCACTGGATCATCACATGGGTCTTTGTAGGAAGATTTCCAGTTTTTCGTCAAAATGTATTTATTTCTGACCACCGGGTAGTAAGGGTCTAATGCTTACCAGCCTCTTACAAAATTTTATACCTAGACCCTTACTGTCAAAGCTTGTCCGTGTTCCTTCTAGGTTTTGACTTTTAGACCCTTACTCTAAACATTTAACGTTCCGTTTTTGTTTATTAATATAAAGAGCATCCTCCAGTATAGTTAATGAATCGTTTTCAACGCTATTTTCCTGTTATAGCGGTGTGGAACATTTTTCTTGACACTGTGTGAAATGAGAGTTTAAACTGAGCTAGAAATTTAAAGGAGGGTTGTCGCAGAATACAAAATATTTTTTTTTAATGTTGAAGCAATACTGTACTTGTACTAAAGCGAAAAACATTTCTTCATTCAGACTGCCTCTGTATGGATCATATTGACGGCAGTACAACCGACCATTAATAAAAAATTTCATTCATGAGCACAGCCCCTCGTAGTTATCGTGTACTATTTAAGTTTTCGAAAAGGTTTTTGTAGGTTTCATTGAAGGCAGACCCGGTATTGTAGTAGGTCTGTTTGGGGGGCGGGGTTTCGATAACAATAGAAGACAATGGTTTTTGAGCACAGTCCGTTGTAGTAGTGAAATGCATCTACTCAGGCGCTAACACCTTGACCAAATCACCTTACGTTCATCCGCTGGGTTATCTAGACGTCGCCATGTGCGAAGTGCTAGCAAACCGTGACATTGACGATTTTACCAAAGCTAAACTGTACACCCAAATGCTCCAGCGTTTTGTAGACATTAACGAAAAATACGTGTCGGAACCTTTACGAATGTTAATGCCCTCGATGGGTGCTACGACCACGTCGGCCAGCTCGCCCGTGTCAACACCAACCGCGAATGCCACACCAACCGTGAGTACTACTAGTGTGTTCCCAGGATCCACCCCAGCAAGTACTAGCACTTCCCCGGCACGGTAGGGAGTGTGCCCCTTGCACCCCCCTCCCCCACGGATGCACCGGCGGCAGCCATGAGCAGGGGGCAGCAGCAGCAGCAACGAGCGCGGCAATGCTGCCAAAGTCTATGTTCAATTGGAGCGATATGGATGAAGGAGCCAAGGCCGACGTTGATAGTAGTGGGGGAAAAGGTCTCATAACTGCTCTCCCTTACGACGAACCTACTAAAAAGGATCCTAATGTTTTTTGGGTACCCGACAAATACAGAGACAGTATAAGGAAATATTTAGAAGAGGGCAAAGTGCTGTACGACCCGATGGGACAAATCGTGCACCACGTAACTGGTTACCTATACCCGGTTCAAACGTAGTTCACCTAATTCACGGTCGAATTTCAGATAATAAATCATTCAGAGAGAAGATGGCGCTTGCCCCGGTTGGTCGTACATGACGTCTCTAATACCGAGGAAGAGTTATTTACGTCATTCATCAGGTATACTACTTCCACCGCCCCCCTCCTCTCGCCAGCTCATTACATACTTCTACAGACGATGAATCAACAGCCCAAGGTGGAGTTGGCGGCCGCAGCGCTAAAAGTAAAAAGAGGCAATCGTCGTGGTCGAGCGAGTTTTTTTAATGACATACTAAACACCTATTATTACGATCCTAAAAGTTCCGGTAGCCTGGGGGGAGCGAGACGACATCATAAGCGTGCCTCACTCGTTGATCGAAGGATTACAATCGCTCTTGTTAAACCTTGGCTGGAATCTCAGGACACGTATACTTTATTTAACCCAGTGACCAGGAAGTTTTGCCGAAACCAGATCAGGTTGAAGAATGTGAAAGATACTATTTCGGGTAATTTAGCTGACGTGACTAATATCACAACGTATAATGACAACTTTAATTTTTTTATTGGTCATAATTAATGCCTTCTCGAAGTATCTGTGGGTTTGTCTTATTAAAAGAAAAGATGCGATCTCAGTCTCAACTGCATTACGTGATATTTTACTCGATCCACGTGCCTCGAACGTGGAATTTTTTACCAGTGATTCAGGCTTAAAGTTCCAAAATAGAGCCATAGGACAGCTACTGCACCAGCACAACGTCAAACATTATACTACGCGCTACGAAGACATCAAATCGAGCATCAGCGGACGAGTGATAAGCACGCTACATGGTCCAAAATGGACTGAAGAAATTGCCTACGTGAGTGAGAAAAACGTCAAACATCCCATTAAAACCTATACCGTTAAAGACTGGCTCGGCAAGCTGATTATTGGTACTTTTTTCAAGCAAGAATTACAAAAAGTAGCGAGCCTATATCTTATAAAATTGAAACTGTGCTGAGAACATGCAGGAAACGGGGAGGTGGGCTGAATATCTGGTTAAATGGCTGGGGTATCCAAAAGCAGGAAACAGGGAGGTGGGCAGAATATCTGGTAAATGGATGGGGTATCCATCGTTGATGAATATCTGGGTTTCAGACCTCGAGCAGTTACAATGAGTGACGATATATTTTTAACCCTCCCCAGCAATTCTTCTATGGATATATTTCCGCATAATACACTTCAAAAATACATCACACGATTGTCGACGCCTTTAATTCTGTCCCGTGCTTATGAAGTGGCTTTGTGCGAAATTTCGTTTCCAAATAACATAAATCAAGATTCTGCAATTATTTAAAAAAGTGCTGATGAGGAAGCTCGGCTTTTGGAGTACAGCTTTGCGTAAAGGAAAGAGAGGTTGTTGGAGGGAGGGCATTTGAGTCCTATCGAAAGTACTGCAATTTTACCTTCTACTAAGGGCACAAAACGATACTCTAGTTACAAGGAATTAATGAACCGTATCAATCTCGACATTCAATACCTAAAAAAGCAACTGCCCGACAGCGATCATATGAAGACTTCCGAGGACCAGCGCATCTTGTACGATGAAAGTACACACACATTTAATATTCGTAATTACGAAGGTGAAGAAACGTACGTTAGACTTTATTTGGGACCTAAATTAGCTTCTCGTTATGGCTTTCCAAAATTTGAAACGCTTCCCGACGTCGTTGTACACTCTGTTGAAACTTTGGTACCAGTACTTAAAACGACTAACACTCCGGTAGACAGTATCCTATCAAAAAACCAAAACTGGTAAAAGGGGCCACCAAAACATTCGCCAAGTTAATCGCACCGATTATAGTTCGAAGGTTAAATGAAAACTAGAACATTGCTACTTTCAGTAGCAATGTTCAAGTTTTCATTTACTGTCCAAAGTATTATTCGGTGCGATTAAGTTGGCGAATGTTTTGGTGTGTTGATATCACTTATTTGAAGGGCCGAACCATTTGGCACTTGGCGGTCCCTTTTACCAGTTTTGGTTTTTGATATGATATCAGTCCTTTTTTTAAGAATTGTGTATTAGACTCAACTCCACTACTGTGCAGATGTGTAATAAATTAGCTCATCAACAAGAAATTGGTTTTCAACAATTTGATACTACCTTTTGCCTATAGGCTGAATCATTCTCAACTTGGTCACCTCTTTATAGGTTTTTGGTTTGGTTTTAATTTTGTTGTAATTTGTTTTATTTCATTAGTTTTGGTGTGTTGATATCACTCCTTTGAAGGGTTGAACCGGTCGGCAAGGAGCTCAATCCGGGAACGGATTAGGGTCGATCCTGTCTAGCTTGGGAAGAATGGTTATGCCATATTTAAAGGGGATAGGCAGTTTTCTAGTACGAACGGCCCTCTCTACTGGCGTCAGTATTGGTTCTGACGTGCTTGGTGGAAAATCCAGGAAAGATGCTCCACGTGACAGGTTTACTGAAGCTACACGTGACGTCATGAGCGAAGTTGGAAGGAGTCTGTCACAACGAGGGAGTGGTCGAAAACGTAAAAGAAAAGCTTAAAAAACTAAAACAAAATGTAGCAAAAAAAGAAGAAAGAAATCATATACGCCTAAAACTGTCCTCAATTATAGCTTATGCAATTTTTTTTTATTAGTGTACACTCATGTCCTTTAATACCACTGTGTTTCGTAACTACGTTAGTGTTTCTCCAGTGATTCCTAATTGTGTTTGGTTGTTACATAGAGGCAAAAGAGGAGAATTGATATTCACTTCTGTATGCGCACGTAGTTGTTGGTTACAATGGGTTGTTGCAGAGTATATTGGCTGAGTTCATTACGACTGATAAGTGTTTTCTCGACGAAATACTGCGGTATTTCCCATGAAAACTACACTTTACCGCAGTTATTGTAGATTGTAACTGCGGTTCCACTACACAACTACAGTTTGTGTGAAAAACTGTAGTTTTCAACTGAAGTTCTTATACACTGGAACTGCAGATCCATTACAGAACTGCAGTTTTTGTGTAAACTGCAGTCTTCAAGTGCAATACTTAAGAATTTAAGCTGCAGTTCTATGACAGAACTGTAGTTTCAGTGGCGAATTGCAATTTTCAACTGTAGGTTCTTGTAGACTAACTACAGTGCCACTATACAACTGCAGTTGATCACAGAAAGTTAGTTTTTAACTGCTGTTCTTGTAGGCTTGAACTAGTTTCATTACAGAACTGCGGTTTTTGTGGAAAGTGTAGTTTTAAAGTGCATTTCTGTGATGGAGTTCAGTTTTTAGCTGCAGTTTTCATAGATTTTAACTCCAGTTCCACTAAACAACTGCAGTTTGTGTGGAAAACTGCAGTTCGTATAGACAGGAACTACAGTTCCATTACAGAACTGCAGTTTTTATGTAAACTGCAGTCTTTAAGTGCAGTACTTGAAAATCTTTTCCGTGACGAAGAGCAATTTTCAACGGCAGTTCGTGTAGACTAACTGCTGCGCCACTACACAACTGCAGTTTCTGTGATCAACTGCAGTTTTTAACTACTGTTCTTGTAGACTGGAACTACAGTTTCATTACAGAACTGCAGTTTCATTAAAACACACCTACAGTTTTTGTGAAAAATACAGTTTTCAAGTGTAGTTCTTGTATACTGGAAGTAACTGCAGTTTCATTCCAGAACTGCAGTTTCTGAATATATTCAAGTCTAGCCGTCGTCAACAATAGCAGCAATTTTTAAATATATATATATATATATTACATAGTTCTACTGCAGTTTTTGAAGATTGTGACAGTAGCTTACAAGTTAAACTGTAGTTTTCATTTGCAATTATAGACTGAAAATGCAGTTTAAAAAGTTTAAACTACAGTTTATAACTACAGTTTAAACTACAACTACAGTTTAAAACTACAGTTTATTAACATCAATTTCTTTTCAAAAGCAGATGTACCATTGCAATTTACAAGGGCCGATTTCACTTTTAAATGACGTTTTAATGAGCGAATAGCTTTTCCAACGGCTAGTAAACTCCAGTTTTACACAGAAAATGCAATTCCAAACCACAGGCAACTAAATTTTAAAGATTCTTATAGTTTTTAAGGCTAATAATTACAATTGTATAACTGATTTAATTAATTTATTGTTTATGTTATGATAGGTATGTCACAGATCACTGGATTTATTAATCATTTTGATTTAGCTACCACCAGATTAGACCAGACGCCGCAACTTAAAACTTTCAACTGCTAGTAAACTATAGTTTTACACAGAAAGTTTAGTTCCAAACTGCAGACTTCTGAATTTAATGATTATTTTTGAATACTTTTTGATGTTAATAATTACAATCTTTGTAACTGATTTAATTATTAACACTAAAAGGTATTTAAAGTAATTTTAAAATTCAGTTGTCTGTGGATTGGAACTGCAGTTCTTACATTAAACTGCAGTTTACTAGAGTTGGAATTGCTTTTAAATTTAAAGTTTTAAACACTTCCTAAATTATGATGAAGTTTTAATTAAATGTAATGTAGTTCGCAACGTTTAAAACAAAAGAGGCCAATATTGATTGTTTAAAATGAAGATCAGCACTGCTTTATTTTAGCAATATTAATTAAAATACAAATCCTACAACCATACTTAAACGAGTGAGTAGGTATATAAGGTTGATTCATACGTCTCAATCTTGTCAGTAAATGAACCACAATGAGTAGCTACGATCAGTAAGGTAAGTGAAAGAGGTAGTTAATGACCCAAAACTAATACGAAATAGATTGATGAATCAAGATAAGTTGTATAGTAACTGTCGTTATGTGAAGTGCATTTTTTTAAACTGCAGTTTCATAAAATGCTGTTTTAGACAGAACTTTTGAAAACTGCAGTTTTTGAAAACTGTAGTTTATGGAAACAGCAGTTCAAAGTGTAATTTTGTGGAACACAAACTGCTGTTCTTAATTACTGCAGTTTTCCATCAAATTGCAGTTTCCGACAAACTACAGCTTATGGAAAATTGCAGTTTCATTGATAAACTGCAGTAATGAAAACTGCAGTTTGTGTAACTGCAGCATTTTTTTAGGTCAAAACTGCAGTATTTTTTTGTAAGGGTTAAACTAATATCAACTAACTGCCGATATTTACAGAGTAGTTGAGGGAAATCAATAGCACAACAGCGAAATTGTACATGAAAAGTAGTTGAAGATTCGCTAACCATTTCTTATGGATTTACTCATATGTCATGCCCTTAAAAACTACTCTTGAGGAATTAGTTACATACTACAGCCATAAACACAACACTTGCACTTGCCACAACCCATCTCACTGGGGGCTGGGGGTAGAATAAGCCCATACCATACTTCTGCGTGTCGTAGAAGGCGACGAAAAGGGAACCCAGGATCACGGTCTGCTAGTATGCCAAGGGTCTGCATGGCAGAGGGTTTTCGGTCCGTCTTTAACACTAGTGGCCCCAACACTACGGTTTGCAAGTGCACCTACGTCATGTATGGGGGGCAGGTTTCATACCCGTCACAAGCACTAGTCAGACAGAGGTGAAGGGACATCCAGATGAACATGGCCCGGGGTGGATGCTTAGAGGGTGTTTGGTGGTTTTTATCCCCTTTTGGGTTTGATTCCAATTTGCCCGTTCTGGCCACTGGGCTTTTCATCCTCATCCCCCAGTATATTGGCCATGTGCTGCAAACTAGAAATCCGTGGAGGCAGAGATCCTTGGTCTTGGGCTTTGGCTCCTTATTCTGGAGAATGGGTGGCCTGGGCGAGCCGGCCTAAGGTCAATCGGCTATAACATTTGGGGTCCTGGAGATGTGGGGAGGTAGCTTGTGCTGTATCCATCTGCATCATGAACCGAACTGTTTGGGTTATCGAGGGAGGTGGTGTGTACGGCTTCCTTGGTGGCCTTGCCTCTCATCATGATTAGGCTGCCACTAACCAAGATATACGGCGGTATTAGCTTCCTGGTGCTGGGCCCTGGATATGCGAATTCCGGCCCTGCATTACCCAATACAAAAATTTCTTCCCCTCCTCGCCGCACTAACAAGCGCCAGAGGAAGGAACCTGAGATGGTTGGGCCTGGTGCCCAATTTCCAGACATTAGTAAAAGTTGGGACCAAGTCCTAAGTTCCTGATGGTGACGGGCAAGGGCCGAGATGTTACACAACTCGGTCCGTTCGCTGTACACAAAGCCCTGAAAAGAATCTGTGGTTCTAATCCGAAGAGTGTCTCTCGGCTCCGTGCTGGGGGGTACCTTGTGGAAGTTGCGGACGATGCTCAGGCAACGAGGCTTTTGAAAGCGAGTGCACTGGGATCATGCCCAGTGTGTGTCGAGCCGCATTGTACCTTGAACAGCAGCAAGGGAGTCGTGGCGTTCTTTGATTTGAGGGGTCTCAGTGATGATGTCATCCTGGACGAACTCAAGTCACAAGGCGCTATGGCTGTGAGGCGTTTGACACAGAAAGGCAAGAATGGTGCCCAGCCAACTGACACCTTGACCTTTTCCTGACCTTTGATACGCCAGTTGCACCGCAGCACATTACTGCCAGTTACATGCGATTGATGATTAGGTGTTATGTGCCGTATCCGATGCGGAGTTACCGCTGTCAACGCTTCAGCCATACCAGCGAATCGTGTAAAAGTAAGCCTACCTGTGTTAGCTGTGCTGAGGCAGCCCATGAAGACGCTGACTGTGCTGACCCAGAGCAGTGCGTCAACTGCGGTGGTTAACACCAGGCCTCTTCACGGGACTGCCGTGTTTATGTAGAGGTATGTTGAGTGTGGACGCCCGAAAGAAGGCCAAACTATCGGCTCCAGCAATGACGCAATCTTTTGGGCAGATGTGCAGTGCACCAATGCCTGGCCCAGTGAGTGAGTCTGCTGATTTGGCAGATTTGCGCGCTGAGCTCAGGTCTTTGACGAGGACGGTAGGCAAGCTTGTTACCATGTTGACCCAGCAACATCCATCTTTGCAGGATCTTTTGAGTCCTTCGGACCTGGTTACTGCCGTTCCATTGACATCCGCCCTGCCTGCAGACACTCCTGCTAATATTCCTGTTACTACTGCTGCGACTGTTCACAAGCAGGTTAAGGCTTCAGTGAAGCCTCCGCCAGCCCGGAATGCACCACACAATATTTCGAAGGAGAAGGCTCCTGCTGATACATCCTCCATACCACCCGTGAGGACGTCGCCACCAGGAGAGAAGGTGACACAGTTGTTATGCGACCAGCTAGCTGCAGGGACCATTGCGTCCCCCAACGACAGGATACTCCTTTGCCCATGGAGCAGGAAGAGATTTCGTGTTCCGATTTTCCGGAGCTTTTTCCTCCATCCGAGGACAACTTCGTTCTGCGCCTCACTCCAGCTTTTGATTCAGGTGAGGACTCAGATGTTTTCAGATCGCCGGAAGAAGGGTTAAGGGGAAAGACTCAATCTTAAGCCCGCCCTAATGACTGTGCGTACCATCGTTCAGTGGAACTGCCAAGGTTATCAGACCCATGCAGAAGAGCTGCGGCTTCTTCTGTTGCATTGGCGACCTCTGTGACAACAAGGGGAGGATCCTTGAGGAGTGGATGCGGAGGGGGTCCTTCTGCATCCTGAACGATGGAGCCATGACACACTGTAACCTGGCCAGAGGCAATTGGTCAGCGGTGGACTTGGCATTTTGCTCGCTATCCATCCCAGTTCACTTCACTTGGGCTGTCACTGCCGATCTGCATGGAAGCGATCACCTCTCCGTTGTGTTGTCCACAATACAGGGGGGTTCTACGGCTTCCAGGCTAGCCCGGTGGGCGCTTAAACATGCTGCTGAGTGGTCAGCCTTTGCTGAGGCTGCTGTATTCCAGCATGTGGTTGAGGACTTTTCTGATGTGGATGAACTTTCCACTCATTTCACTGATGTGGTCCTTGCTGCTGCTCATGATACTCTCCCGTGTACGTCCACACAGCCGCTCCGGGTTCCTGTTCCGTGGTGGACGCCTGCTTGCGGGCGGGCCATTCAGGCCCACCGGCGAGCGTTGCGTGCATTTGCGGTCAGCCCAATTATTGACAACTTTGTTGCCTTTAAGTGCTGTCGTGCCCGTGCCAGGTATGTCATCTGTGAGGCTAGACGTGCTTCATGGGCAGCTTATGTTTCATCAATCACGCGTTCCACACGCTTCTCAGCAGGTGTGGCAGAAGGTGTGTCAGATTTCGGGGAGGAGCGTGCCTTCCCCAGTTTCACAGCTGGAGGTGGCTAATACCGTGATCTCTTCTGTGCCGAATATCGCCAACTGTCTTGCGTCTGCGTTTGTGCGGGTCTCGAGTGATAATCATTATCATCCTGGTTTCCTCGAAATAAAGCGTAGAGAAGAGGCTCACTCTCTGGACTTTCGCTCCGATGGGCTAGAGGAGTACAATTTACCGTTCACCAGGCAGGAATTTGTTTCAGCTTTATCCAAGTCGCATGACTCTGCCACAGGGCCTGATGATGTTCACTATCAGCTGTTAAAACATCTGCCTCTTGCCTCCCAGCAGTTCTTGCTGGAGATGTTCAACCGCAGTGAGGGCTGTGTTCTGGCAGCGTGGAGGACAGCAGTGGTCATCCCGATTGTAAAACCGGGCAAGGACACTACTTCTCCTTCCAGTTATCGCCCAGTCGCTCTCACTAGTTGTGTCTGTAAACTTATGGAACGGATGGTCAGTGAGCGGTTGGTCTGGGTGTTGAAATCACGGGGATTCCTATCTGCGTCCCAGTGTGGTTTTCGACGGTTTCGGCCAACTATCAATCATCTAGTTGCCCTTGAATCGGATGTGAGGGAGGCTTTTCGCCTGTGTCAACATCTGGTTCAAGTTTTCTTTGACTTGGAGAAGGCTTACGATACTACCTGGCGTTATGGGATTCTCCGTAATCTCTATGACTGTGGCTTGAGGGGACGGATGCCACTGTTGCTTTCCGCTTACCTCTCAGGCCGTTCTTTTTGCGTTAGTGTCGGGGCGACTCTTTCCCGCCCGTTTGTCTTGGAGAATGGTGTGCCTCAAGGAGGTGTTCTTAGTGTTATCTTGTTTGCTATAGGTATCAACCCCATTGCTCAGCAGGCTGCTGTTCCCCAGTCATTGTTTGTCGATGACTTCGGCCTGCGCTTTCGGGCAGCTCGCATGCAGAGCTGCGAGCGACAGCTTCAGCTGGCGATTGACAAAGTCCAGACCTGGGCAATCAGTAATGGTTTCCGGTTTTCTCCGGACAAGACTGTGTGCGTCCACTTTTGCCGCCAACGAACACTGCACCCAGATCCTTGCGTGTACTTGGGACAGGCACAAATTCCTGTTGTCCCACAGGCACGTTTCCTGGGTCTGGTGTTCGATTCCAGGTTATCTTGGCTTCCACACTTGCGCCAACTTAAAGACAAGTCTTTGCGGGCGCTTAACATCTTGCGGGTTTTATCGGGCACATCATGGGGTGCCGATCGCACTGCCATGTTGCGCCTGTACCGAGCCCTTGTCGCAGCAAACTTGATTATGTGTGCATGGTGTATGGTTCGGCTAGTGACTCCACTCTCCAGATGTTGGACACTGTGCATCCACTGTTCTGATGTGGATGAACTTTCCACTCATTTCGCTGACGTGGTCCTTGCTGATGCTCATGCTACTATCCCGTGTTCGTCCACACAGCCGCGGCGGGTTCCTGTTCCGTGGTGGACGCCTGCTTGCGGGCGGGCTATTCGGGCCCGCCGGCGAGCGTTGCGTGCATTTACGGTCATCCCAACTACTGACAACTTTGTAGCCTTTAAGCGCTGTCGTGCCCGTGCCAGGTATGTCATCCGTGAGGCTAGACGTCCTTCGTGGACAGCTTATGTTTCGTCGATCACGCGCTCCACGCCTTCTCAGCAGGTGTGGCAGAAGGTGCGCCAGATCTCGGGGAGGAACGTGTCTTCCCCGGTTTCCCAGCTGAAGGTGGCGAATTCCGTGATCTCTTCTGTGCCGGATATCGCCGACTGTCTTGCGTTTGCGTTTGCGCGGGTCTCGAGTGATAACCATTATGATCCTGGTTTCCTCAGAATCAAGCGTAGAGAAGAGGCTCACTCTCTAGACTTTCGCTCCGACGGGCTAGAGGAGTACAATTTACCGTTCACCAGGCAGGAATTTGTTTCAGCTTTGTCCAGGTTGCATGACTCCGCCCCAGGGCCTGATGATGTTCACTATCAGCTGATTAAACATCTGCATCTTGCCTCCCAGCAGTTCTTGCTGGAGATGTTCAACCGTGTGTGGGCAGAAGGCTCTGTTCCGGCAGCGTGGAGGACAGCAGTGGTCATCCCGATTGTGAAACCGGGCAAAGACCCTACTGCTCCTTCCAGTTATCGCCCAATCGCTCTGACTAGCTGTGTCTGTAAACTTATGGAACGGATGGTCAGTGAGAGGTTGGTCTGGGTGCTGGAATCACGCGGATTCTTATCTGCGTCCCAGTGTGGCTTTCGACGTTTTCGGTCAACCATCGATCATCTGGTTGCCCATGAATCGGATGTGAGGGAGGCTTTTCGCCTACGTCAACATCTGGTTCAGGTTTTCTTTGACTTGGAGAAGGCTTATGATACGACCTGGCCTTATGGGATTCTCCGTAATCTCTATAACTGTGGCTTGAGGGGACAGATGCCACTGTTCTTTCCGCCTACCTCTCAGGCCGTTCTTTTCGTGTTCGTGTCGGGGCGACTCTTTCCCGCACATTTGTCTTGGAGAATGGTGTGCCTCAAGGAGGTGTTCTTAGTGTCATCTTGTTTGCTATTGGGTTCAACCCTATTGCTCAGCAAGCTGCTGTTCCCCAGTCATTGTTTGTCGATGACTTCGGCCTGCGCTTTCGGGCAGCTTGCATGCAGACCTGCGAGCGACAGCTACAGCTGGCGATTAACAAAGTCCAGACCTGGGCGGTCAGTAATGGTTTCCGGTTTTCTCCGGACAAGACTGTGTGCATTCACTTTTGCCGCCAACGAACACTGCACCCAAATCCTTGCCTGTACTTGGGGCAGGCGCAGATTCCTGTTGTCCCACAGGCACGTTTCCTGGGTCTGGTGTTCGATTCCAGGTTATCTTGGCTTCCACACTTGCGCCAACTTAAAGACAAGTCTTTGCGGGCACTTAACATCTTGCGGGTTCTGTCGGGCACTTCATGGGGTGCCGATCGCACTGCCATGTTGCGCCTCTACAGAGCCCTTGTCCGCAGCAAACTTGATTATGCGTGCATGGTGTATGGTTCGGCTAGCGACTCGACTCTCCAGGTGTTGGACACTGTGCATCACAGTGGCCTGCGTGTGGCGACTGGGGCATTTCGAACTTCTCCAGTGGTCAGCCTCTATGCTGAGGCCTCGGAGCCACCTTTGGCCATTCGTCGGCGGAAGTTGGCCATTCAGTACGCTGTGCGTTTACGTGCTGTGGAATCCAGTCCTGCTTGGTCCATGGTTTTTGGGCCAGACTTGCGAGTCGGTAGACGCAGGGTGGGTAAGGGTGATTTCCGCGATAGGCTCCAGCAGTCCTGTCAGGAGATAGCCTTTGAAATGCCCACCGTCTTGAGGCTTGGGGGGATGCCGGTGGCCCCTTGGCTTGTCCCAAGTGGCATTTTCATTTTCGCTCTGGCGTCCCTCCCGAAGGGTTCCACTCTACCAGCAAGGTACTTACAGGAGTTCCGGCGGCTGTGTTCTCAGTACGCCGGTTATCAGCGGCTGTTTACTGATGGGTCGAAGTCAGACGCTGGCGTGGCTTGTGCTTGTGTTTGTAAGGGAGTGACGGTTGCCCATCGCCTTCCATCAGGCTATTCTGTGTTTTCTGCAGAGCTTTTGGCTCTCGGTTTGGCGGTGGAATGGATCCTTGGCCTTCAGGGCACACATTTCATTATCTTTAGCGATTCCGTGAGTGCCCTGGAGTCCTTGGCGAATTACAATCCTCGGAACCCCTTGACACAACGTGTCCAAGCTTTTCTTTCCCGCTTGTCTGGCCAGCGGAAAACCGTGCTTTTCTGCTGGATCCCGGGCCATGTTGGGATAGGTGGAAATGAGCAAGCGGGAAATGAGCAGCAAAAGGGGCCCTTTCTGGCCCTCTCGGGAGGGATCTCAGCCTTGTTCCCTCGGACGCTTTTCCAACTCTGCGTCTGAGGTTACACGCTTTTTGGCAAGCCTCGTGGGATGGACAGGACGGCAATAAATTACGAGCTATTAAAGGCACTGTTGAGGAATGGCACTCGGCGTATCGCCGCAGTCACCGTGAGGAGGTGGTGTTGGCCCGTTTGCGCATTGGTCACACTCGACTTACTCACTGTTTCCTTTTGCGGGGGGTTGACCCTCCAGAATGTTATTGGTGTCGGCGGCCACTTACGGTCCGGCACTTCCTTGTTGATTGTTGCCATCTTGATGGTTTTCGTCGTCGTTTCCATCTTCCGCATGACATTGTGCGTCAATTGGGCGATAAGTCCGTCCTCCTGTCCATTGTTTTCCAAGTTTTGCAGGAGGTACAGACGTATGACAAGATTTAGATTAGGGGTTTGAATAATATGTCTGTAATGTGTGGTGAAGTGGCAACCCGGACCACTGCACTGTGACTGAGGTTGGCACTAATAACCAGGCTGTCGACGCGCCATTAAGCCTCAATCCCCCCCTCTGTAATGCTGCCTATAGGAGACTTGCTTCAAGAAGTCAGATAAAATCCGGTTGTTTGGGGTTACTCTAGCTGCCGACCCTGTGCCACGTGCACGTGGTGGAGTTGTGGTTGTGGCTCACCACTCTCAGCCACATGCCAGTGTGCCTTTGCACACTAGGTTTCAGGTACTAGCAGTTCGAATTTCTTTCCAGTTTGATGTTACAGTCTGTTCATTTTATTTGCCGTCGGATGAAATCTTTGGGGTTGGTGACCTGGAAGACTTGGTCCACCAACTTCCTGCCCCTTTCCTCTTGCTGGGCGACCTTAACAGCCACCACATCCAGTGGGGAGGACCTAACACTGACAACAAGGGAAGGATCCTTGACGAGTGGATGCAGAGGGAGTCCGTCTGCATCTTGAATGTTGGAGCCACACACTGCAAGGACCTCGGCTTTTGGTTTCAAAGGTCGTGGGTTCGATTGCCCGCTTAGACAAAAGGCAAAGGCAACCTAAACAGGTTTTCATCTGTATTTATTTAACTCTTGTTGAGCCTTTGGCTTTTCCGTCTATAAATAAGCTTCAGAAATTGTGATTAAAGCTTCAACGTATCTTTGCTGTTCAAAATAATAATAATAATAATAATAATGAGAGTCGATTCTAGTGACTATTTTGGGTTAAAAATTATATTAATTCGTAACGTGTAGAAGAAACGAGAGTTACTTTTGCTTGATCTAACCAGATTAATTTTCGAAGGCAGAAAACTTGCTGTCCGAACCTGGACAAAATGAATTCAGTTGTCCAACATTTTAAAGAAAGTGGTGAGATGGGATAGGCTAAATAAGATTGTAGAATATAAAACTTCTGTCAAAAAATTGCAAGAAAATTATTTTGACTGGTTTATTCAGTTCCGAAGAATCCATATTTATGCGTATGAGGTGTTCATGAACAAGTACAAAATCTAGTAAGGAAGTAGTGCAGAAACGCGAATTCAGTAATTGTAACAACAACAACAAAACCTTCAGCATCTTTCTTTTTTTCCTTTGTATAATTCATCTTTCCCCTTTGCATAGTTTACTGATTTCTTTTTAGTTAATTTAATCCTCAATTTTCCACGTCTCTTAGGTAGTTTCACAAATAAATGTATAATAGGAGTTTTCTAATATTTCCAATGCGTAAAATATGTGTAATTTTACTCAGGAACATAAATATTTATTTCATTTTCTGCATTTAGTATTTTTTCATCAGATAATATAAATTTGTCATTTTTCAGAATTTTTTAATTACGCCATAATTAAGTCCATTTAAG
>JAHWFP010028330.1:11634-46568 GCA_023313725.1 Lithobius niger
CCCCCCCCCCCCCCCCCCCCCGCCGGTCAAAAAATTTACTGTAGAAAAATGTTCCTCTTTTTTGGCCTAGAGATAATCTCATCCCTGATTTAATTTAGATAACACTGAATGTTTGTTGTTGATGGTTGCTTATCTGTAGGTTAAAAAAAAATGTTGTAGCATTGCAGTAAATTTGAAATTTGCCATTTTGTTTCTTAGGTGAAAAACACAACCATAACATGCAGACATTGATGCAGAAGCCCTTCGGAATGAAAAGGCTGAAGAAATTATTGCTCTTTCATTTATTACGGCTCTTGTAAAGTTTAAGAAAATTTTATTTTATTTTTCATACAAGTAATGTAACTTTTTCATTGTACCATTATGTAATAAAGTGTTTTTTTTTTGTAAATACTTGTTTCTTCTTGGCTTTAAATTTGAATCCAGACAGCTTTTTAACTCGTAGCAGACATTTGAAAAATTTAGCCAGTCACTGACCTCCTAGAATATTTCTGCTTTGCACTATGTAAAACAAATCTGTGAGTCCTGATTGGCGTAGCCTATCGGTTATATTTGTATATCGATGGTCTTCAACCCTTAATTGGAAGACATAAGGCATGTACTTTTAAGTTTAGTTGCACGTTGATTTCTCAACAGTGTTTAATATCTTATTCGTTTAGATTAATTTTGATGTTTTGAGTCAAAATTCCCGAAACCATCTGCCAAGTTTTATTGGTTAGCAAACTTAAATCCACAAACAGGCCGCCGTGGACAAATTTTCTACCATTTTGTAATTTTTGACCGATTTTGACATTCCAATATACCATTTTCACCATCTCGATGAGACCTTTCCATTGGTGAAGTAGCCAGATCAATAGGGTAAAGTACATAAAACTTATTTAGTAAAAACCAATAAACATGTGAGTAACCATATGATAAAAACAGATTAACTGCAGACATTTTTTCCCCGACAATTGGTGTCGCAGACATTTTCAAAAAGTTATGCTTCTGGGCAAGCCTAGAATACAGGTCGACGACGTCCAATGAGATAGCCAATGAGATTGTGAACACGACTCCACCCCTTGCATTCCTTTGCTCTGTGCGTCGCTAAAATGTATGGTCAGTTGAAACATTTCGCAGTAAAGTATGCTGTTTTGAACATGTAATCCATCCATATTGTGCCACTAAAAATTAAATAAGTAGCTTGTGGCTGCAGGGTTCAGACAAGATGTTGTAAAATGTTGTTCAGCTTACCTTTTAAAATTTTATTCCTCAGTTTACAGGTTTTCATCAATTGTTTGTTAGGTTTTTTATCCTACGATAGTTTTAATAACCTATGTAAAAAAGCTAAGGGAAAAAAAACATAGCTGGTGTAATTCAAGCCAATGTAGGAAAAAAAACTTTGTTCTTCAGGCTTATTTGACTGTTGCTTTTTTCCGATGCTTTTTCCCATTATGTGCAGTTGCGCACCAATAAAACTAGAACATTTCACTTCCATTTCGGAAGGGTAGCTGTGAGCACTGGGGCGTCAGATTCGATAGGCGTCTTGGTCCCAGCTGTACATCTCTGGCTTCCTACAGTCCCGGGTTCGATCCTGGGACGGGAAGTGTATATGTACGGGTTTTTCTCCGGTTGTTTCCCGCTCGTTGTACGAGGGTTTCCTCCGGGTACTCCGGTTTCCTCCCTCCTGCGGCAAAAAACAACTGTTTACGATGGTGGTTCCTTCCACTTAACATCTGCCACTTGGGCCTTCAAAAGCTGTATAGCTTACTGGCCGACAACCTCTATTCTATTCTATTCTATTCTAAATATGTTGTTTAATACAGGTCCTTGGAAAATTATGTTGGTTTTGAAAAAGCATTTTAAAGTACTTTATTTTTGAATGTGTTCTTGTGCGAACCCTGTGTCTGCTGTGTTGTAAGTCGTAATTATATTTAAAATATAATAAAAGTAGGAACGAAATTCGTGGAACGACAATTCGAACACTCCTACATATTGAACATAAGACCCAGTTTTTAGTATTTTTAATTCCATTTTTTAGGCTAGAAAATTGGTTTACATTCTCATTTGTTGAAAGTGGAAAAGAAAAAAAAAACATTTAGGTGTTGAGTGTTTTTAATAGGCCACTTGTATAGTTATTTCAATACAGCAAAACAGTACCCTCACCATCGCAGCCAGCTCTAAACGACGACCATGGATATATTATGGATATGTATTTTTTTGTCTATTGGGGATCCCAGACACCTCTCAACGATGTCTATGGATATCCGGTGGATGTGATTTTCAAAGAGTAATGCCAATACATCCAATGGATATCCTTGCAACCTCTAAACGACATCTATGGATGCCCTACAGATATGTTTTTTTAATGGGCTATTCCCTATATCTAGTGGATAGCCCAACCACCTCTGAAAGACGTCCAGGAATATGTTATGGATGTGATTTTTAAAGAGCAATTCCTTACATCCAATGGATATCCTTGTAAGCTCTAAATGACGTCCATGGATATCTTACGGATATGTTATTAAGTGGGCTATTCAAGAGGTTCCTGTGGATATTCCAGCAACCTCTAAACGACATCAATGGATGTCCTACGGATTAATTTTTTAAGGGCAATTCCCGATATCTAGAGGATATCCCAGCCACCTATGAAGGACGTCCACGGATATCTTCTGGATGTGATTTATAAAGAGTAATTCTTGTACATCCAATGGATATCCTCGTAAGCTCTAAACGACGTCCACGGAAAACTTACGGGTATGTTTTTTAATGGATGATTCAAGATATCCAGTGCATATCCTCACGATCTCCAGCTGACGTCAGACGGATATCCTATGGATGTGCTGCATCATGTCCAGGACTGGGACATTTGGTTATCCAATAATTATCCATGGAATGTGAATGGATATCTTAGAGATATCCCTTATATCCATGGGGGGGGGGGGAGATGAGGCTTAATGGCGCGTCGACAGCTTGGTCATTAGCGCCAACCTCAGTCACAGTGCAGTGGTCCGGGTTGCCACTGCACCACACATTACAGAGATATTATTCAAACCCCTAATCTAAATCTTGTCATACATCTGTACCACCTGCAAAAATTGAAAAACACCGGACAGGAGGACAGACTTATCGCCCAATTGACGCACAATGGATGACATCCATTAGATATCCATAGGATGTCTTTGTGCTGTGTGGGTAATTTCGTGTTCATTTCTGTATGCAGTTTTAATCTTTCATATTGTGGGTGTTTTGCCGTTTATGGCGCCTATTTTGTATGTATTTGTTGGTTTCATGTGCATATATATGTCGATTTTAGTGTGTGTATTTTTTTGTGTGTGCAATATCTAACCGTTTTGTTTGTTTAATGATGTACTTTAATGGATATTGAATTTATGAACACTTCAAATGTTCAGTGAATATTTCCTACGGATTAATCGTTCCTGGTAGATGCCAATGTTTGTGCAAACATAATTCCATTGTTAAAATAGAACAACTTTGTATTGTTAGAGCACTTTTCTAAGCTATAGATATTTCGAATGACGCTAGTTTTTCACGTAACAATGCTAAATCGTAACAATGGAGTTTTTGTCCAGGAAAAGCGCTGCATAAATGCTTGTGTGGCGAAGAAATGTTCAAAATACAATGTCCAATACTGTACATGTATGCGTGGGCGTGAATCCTTGTTCGCTGGAATTGTTGGAGTTCAAATTATAGTTCGTCGTGTTCGAGTAAACTCTACACCATTTTTATTTGTGTGCTTTCATAGCTGTGAGTATGGGAATACGAGCTCTAATGCTTTTTTTGGTTCAGTTAATTCGTTGGCTTTTTTCACTTCCATTTTATTGTGATTGCTACGGTCTGGTTTATCATGTGTACGGTATTACTACTGTCCATCCAATTTTCTTTGCAAAAAAAAAAAAAACAGGAACATTAGAAATCCGTATTTATGTTCATGTTCCGCCCAGTTTTGTTCCATGTCTATGATTTGATAGCAACACACTAGAGTGTGTCGAGATTTAGCTTGTGTCATCTCGATGGACAGTTGATTTTCACTGTTGCAGGCAGATGCAATATCGTGTGCGCCAAGTCCTGGGTGTTCCCTCGCATTCCGTAGCACGCCAGCACACGATGTAGTGTGTCCCTCATTCTGTAAGGCTACCAGGAGCTTCACCCAGGTTGGGGCCCTATCCTATTAGCCGCTCCTCCGCTACCCAGCTCCTCCTGCTGTTCGTAGGAGGTTGTGCATGCGTGACTTTAGGCCTTGTCGTTTAGTGTCATTTAGGTCTGCGCTGGGACTCTGGGTAACTGGGGTGATTCGTTACGATGTCAGTATTACCTAGGCGTTGGGCACTCTAGTCCAAATGTTACTTTTAATTATAGTTTGTAAGTTGGTAAGAGAAAGTGTACGTCTTCTAGGCCTTTTAAACGCTAATAAAGTAAAGTAAAGTAATGTCAGAGCATACGACTGTTGGTCAGAGCTCTGCAGAATAATTCAAATTCAATATCGTGGCAAATAATTGCTCAAAAGTTGGCCGCCTAACTTTGAGACCGTAAGGCCTCAAAATTACAGACTTCGCACTCTATGGTTTAAAACTAAATACAGATGCAAACCTATTTACGTTGCCTTTTGGACTTATATGTCATACTGCCTGAGCGGGGAATCGAACCCAGGACCTTTGAAATCGGCCGTGTCAGTCTGGCTCAGCGGTAGAATCTCGGCCTTTGATTTCAACGGTCCTGGGTTCGATTCCCCGCTCAGGCAGTATGACATATAAGTCCAAAAGGCAACGTAAATAGGTTTGCATCTGTATTTAGTTATTTCTTGTGAGCCTTTGGCTTTCCCGTCCTATGGTTTAAAATTTGAGACTCAAGGTAAAACCAAGACCATTGCGTTTTGGTTCTCCACAACTAGTTAACCAAATTATTTCAAAGGGTTTCAAAAAGTTTAACGAGCGTTAACGGTTAACCATTCTCTGGATAACAATGCTAACTCAAGATACAACGACAATGTTACTTTCCCTGAACCCAAGCTAAGTTGCATCTTGTTCAGTTGAGCTGTAATCCGATCTTTGTTGCACCATTGTTACATGTTCCAGCATTGTAACATTTTGATATTGTTAGCCGCTCGTCCGTTAGCATTGATACTTGCGTGGGTGACCGCCTGGGAATCTGGCTGTTGCAGACATAGAGCATTAGGGCTTCGGGCAGATGACCAGGAGTGGTTAACGCTCGTTAAACCCTTTGAACCTTTGACGTTAGCATTAGGGCTGCGTCGGGCAGATGACCGGGTTCAGTTAACGCTCGCTAAAACCATTTGACCCTTTGGTGTTAACACTGTTGAGAGACACATAAGGTATGATGGTATATAATGCAAATTGGACTCTCTGTGCAGTGTGAGCAACTGCACTCCTTTAAACATGGTTACCAGTAAATGTAGTTTCCTAGGGCACGCGCATGGCCTCGGGCCAAGGCACCAATAAAATTATATTCAAGCCTGCCCATTTTCTGTAAACTCTCGTGCGCAAAAGAACTGTAATATACCTAGTACGATGTATAGTAAACTGCATTTACCGGACAAGCAGATTTTCGATTGAAGGCGCAGCCAAATGTGATAATTCTGCTTTGAGATTATGGGATGGCAGCCGCCATAAAGATTGTCATGGGGTGCAACATTTTGGAGAAACTCAAGTCCGACGAGTAGGGTGAAACACGTAAAGCTTCAGTTAAACTGTGACACTTTTGCAAAATTTATCCTAATTCAGGGAAAGTTTCCACTAATTTTCCAATAGCTAAATTATTGATGTTTGCATCGTTTTTAAGATAAACAGCGTTTTCACATCTGCGTCAACTTGCCGAATATACGCGTTGCCTTAGTCGCACAAGACAGGAGTGTTTACGATAGAAATGATGAATTATGGGATGCGTATCTCGCTCATCTCTTTCAGGCGAGAGCAGAGGGGAGAACGGTGTGCACCAGGCGCAGCCATATTTCTTCTATTTTTAAAATTGTAGTTTTAATGTGAAATCGCTGATATGCTCTTTAAAGGGGCTTACAAGAATTTTGTAAATAAATAAATACATAAGTAAATATATTGTATTGTTGGCCTCTCGGGAATTTCATTCAGACGAGAACCGGAAGTTGGCTGGCGCCATGTTGGGCCAATCTTGTTACTTTTGCGTTTTGTATTATTTCCTACCCTGCTTTTCCAACCGTGGCCCTTCCCGTTCCCTCAGCATGTTCTGATGCATGAAATGCTTTTTTCAATTTCTTTTTATTATTTTTTAATGTAAATATTTGGACGTATTAAAAGGCTTCGCTCTTGTGGTCTAAAGAAAACTGGACTGTCTTTATGCTAGACACCACGGAACCAATGTTCATTCGTAAAACATTGGCAAGACGTTTGATACCGAGAAACACCCCTTAATTTACTTTTCAGCTCACACGCCCAACTATAATTTAAAGAATAATTTATGTATTTATCAGTTACGTGCGTGGTTATTTGAGATCCCAACTGCAGTTGCAAACGTATACCACATAGCCTATTCACAAAGAAAATATTCAATTTTATTGATTTTTGTTACCTGCTAAATATATGGGGATATTTAATGGCTTCGCTGTTGTGGTCTAAAGAAAACTGGACTGCTTTATTGCTGGACACCATGGAACTAATGCTCATTAGTAAAACATCAGCGAGACGTTTGGCGCCGAGAAACACCCCTTAACTTGCGTGCCCTACTAATATTTATAGAAATATTTATAAACTTAGCGCTATGGAAATCGGTTACTTGGAATCCCAACTACAGTTGCAAACGTAAACCAAATAGCCTATTCATATAAAGAGAAAAAAAAAATCAGTTTTATCGATTTTCGTTACAACCTCTTTCCCGAACATGTTATCAAATAAATACACAACGCACATAGAAGAAAACTTACATGAGGCAGTTTTAACTTGTCGTTGTTGCCACCTGGTAAGTAAACATGTTTGTAATGCCAAACGAAAAGTTCATTTTTCCTTGCAAAGGTAGAAGTTAAACCGTTCATGGTTTCAGGTGTTTGAAAACAGAAATGTTAGAACATATCAGTGTATTACCTGCATTTTTGTTTTGAATGGGTATGGTGAGCCACTAAACAATTATTTCCAAAGCATGTTTTTATTTTCTAAGCCGTGACGGTGATGTGAAATTCAAAAATATTTCCGTTTATTTTGTGAAACTCATCTATAGTTGCAATGAATAGCAGAAAACATGTTGCAATTCGTGGTTGCATTCGGAACAACAAACTATTGTTTGTTTTATCTATAATACTGCAGAGATAAAGAGCTGATTATTGTATCTTTTTTATACAATAATTAATTTTTTCTTTTAAAAAAATTTTTTGAATAAGATACCAGAGCATGCCAAAGAAGTCTCCATTCTAGTTCGGAATGAAACCAATTACTCAGAGATAGGTACCATATTAAGAAAGGTCCACTATCCGACTCAGTAAGGCACCCACGAAGAAGAGAAAACAGCTTTATTAAAATTTTCGGTGCGGTTAAGTTTCGCACCTTGGTCACTAAAACTAAAACAAGCAATAATAATAGTGCTCAAGGTGCAAAGCTTAACCGCACCGAAAATTTTATTAAAGCTGTTGTCTGTTCTTTGTGGGTGCCTCACTGAGTCGGACAGTGGACCTTTCTTAAATTTCCACCTCATGACTAGCATTTACTCAAGGTACCATTTTCATTGCTGCTGTGTTTTATTTTAACACTAAATTTTGTCCCATGTTTATTACATACATCTAACATGCGTGAAACGGGGGGATGCATTGTCATAGTCCTCCGATTTGCGGTTGCAGTCAGCAGTGTACTAAGCGTATACACAGTATGAGAAGCCTAACAGCAGCTGCCAGTTGCTGATTACTTTTGAAGTACCGGCTACATAGGCTATACTAAACACGAAATTCGTTTCACTGTGCTAGTAAGCATATTCAAACTCCAGTCTGATGAAAATCACGAATATTTATAATTGGAAATTCTCGTTCGCTTTTAAAATGAAAAGTATAACTAGCCCTAAAATAATCCAAATTATGCGTGGATTATTCGCCACATACGACTACTGTGAAGTACTGGTCTTAGATAATGACCCAAATCTGATGTCACACAGAGTTAACACGATTTCTAAATTCGTGCAGAATACGTCACATAAAAAAACCACGTTTTTACCCTCAGTCGAATGGCGCATATGAAAATCAAGTAACAAGTTTTAAACATTTATTTAAGGCAAGTACACATGAAGGTTTATCCGAAGAAAAAGCTGTTCATACATTTTACGTTTAATACGTAACTACATTATATTTGGGAGAGTCGTCCCGTGGGGTATGTCAAGTGGGGGGGGGGAGGTCCCACGGAAGAGAGGTCCTCCACGGAGGGAGGAAAAGGAGCACCCGTGGGATGAGGCCCATGGGGTCGTCAACTTTCCGTAAATTTTCATACTATTTGGTAGAATTTGCACATCTCAATGGGAACCATCCCAAGGGGGAGTTGATCCGTGGGGGTAACGTTTTAGGGGATGTGCCAACCCGTGGGGTGAGTTTCGGTGGGTGTGGCCCCCCGTGTGGTGAAGTTCCATGGGGTGGGGAGATGATGTCATGTCGCGTGTGTATCGGTCTAACTAAAAAAAAGTCCCATATCCAGTCCATTGGCTTTCCATCCTGTCTATCTGTCTGACTTAAAATATCTCCTTCATCACTGCTATTCTACCCTTTCAAGCAACTGGGAAGGGGGAAGAGGGAACAATTTTGCAAGTTAGTCGCCACTATTTTGCTGATCACCATTTGTAAGGACAAATCCAGTACACGAGAAATACAGCTGCAAACAAATGCGTACAAATGCAATAAAGATGCGTACTAATGCGCACAAATACACCACAAATGAGTACAAATGCTTCGCAAAAACACTAAGATTGCGTGACAATCCAGTAAAAATACACTACAAACTGCAAGTGTGTGCAAATGCACTAAAACTTACAAACGCGTAAAAATGCGGTACAAATGGACTACAGATTGTACAAAAGTGTTCAAATACACTATAAATATGTGCGCAATGGCATAAAAACGCGCTACAAATTTGGACAAAAACAACACGACCATGTACAAATGCACTTAGATTGCATGCAAATGAAATACCAATACACTACAATCTGCAAATGCATGCAAAGGCACTTTATAACTTGCAAATGCATACTAAACGAAGTACAATTAAACTTAGATTGTGCGCAAATGCAGTACAAATACAGTATAATTAGCAAGTGTGTGCAAATGCAATATAACTTACAAAACAAATTCAGTACAATCTGAAACTGTGTCCAATTTCAATATAGCTAGCAAATGCGCACAAATGCACTACACATGGACAACAGATTGTTCAAAAGCGCTAAAAATGCGTCATACACTTTTATAAAATCAGTAAAAATGCATCTAAATTCAGGGCAAATAGACTGAAGATTGCACCAACGCAGTTCAAATACACTTAAGCTGCGTGAAAATGCAGTACAAATCACTACAATCTGAAAACAATGTACAATCTCCATGTACAATCTCTAAAATTTGTACACTAAGTTTGTGCGCAATTTTAGTTCAATACCTTTTAATTTGAAAGTGTGTGAAAATGTACTATAACTTTCTAACGTGTCCAAATTCAGTACAACTACAGTATAATCTGCAAGTGTGTGAAAATGGAATGTAACTTACAAACGCATGCAAATGCAGTACAAATGTGCTGCAAATGCATATGAAAGCTTTACAAATATGTAAGACAGTATAAATGCAGTGCAAAATAAACTGAAGCTGCGTACAAATGCAGCACAGATGCACTAAAAATGCGTACTACAGCATACACACACTACAGATATATATAAAAGCAGTTAAAATACGCTAAGATTGCGAGCAAATGCAGTGCAAATCCACTACAGTTTGCAAGTCAACGTCCACGCACAGTGCAAACGCAGTACAAATATGCGTGTAAATGTATAGAAATGCGCTATATATTTGTATAACAGCAGAAAAAATGCGTAGAAATGCAGTACAAGTAGACGGAATATTTTTCAAATGCAGTGCAAATACACTAAGATTGCTTGAAAATGTACTACAATCTGAAAGCATGTGCCAGCACTCTATAACTTACAAACGCTTATAAATTCTCTTTTGTGTGTAAAAATGCGTACACATACAATACAACTGCACAACAAACTAGTACATGTACCGTGATCCTGCCCCTCACTGTCCTGCACCCACGACCCTCCCATCTGAAAAACTGCACTGCACTGCACTGCACTGTGACTGAGGTTGGCGCTAATGACCACGTTGTCGACGTGCCATTAAGCCTCAATCCACCCCATCTTAAAAAATACAATAGAAGGAATTCCCCCGGGTAAACATCCAAACCCTTTGGACACACACAATGATAGCAAGAAATAAACAGCACTTAGTGTAAACCCCCCTAAAGGCAAGTAAACCCGAAGGTTTGTCCCAGAAGGTTAAAGAGGCGTAGAGATTACTCCAGTAAACCATGACCGAACTTTTTAGCGAGGCCGCTCCAATAAACCTCGACAATCCCCACTCAAATAAATCATGACGTTAAAGAATCCAATTCTAGTGTCTCATGCACTAACCTGTCCTGCTCCTTCATGGTTATGCTCCATGAACCTATCACCCCACAATGCTACGCCCTCACGTCTATAGCCAGAAGCTACAAAACAGAAGCTACGAGCAAAAATTCAATAACTTAGCACAAATATAATGAAACGAAACGAAAACTAGACGAAAATAAACCTCGACCGACAGTGGTACTTCCAAAACCTTAGCACAAAAATAAGGGTAGTAATAAATACGCAACACTTGGCACTAGTTCTGCTTGTGCGAGTAAGCTGTCACTTCAACAAACTTAGAGCAAATATAGGGCTAGAAAAAATATGCAACACTTAGCACAAACACCACTAAATGCAAGTAAACACGAAGACAATTATTCAAGTGGTATCCAATAAATCTTATCGGAAATATAGGGATAATAATAAATAATCTACACTCGGCACAAACCCCCACAAGCGAGCTACAGTGTCTCACACACTACAAATACCCAACTCCCAGGCTCCCAAGCCGCTATAACCCTATCCCCGATCCAGCCCATCCCTCTCCCTCACATGTAAACTTTTACGTCACTTCCGATTGCTCCAGTAGAGCTTGGCGTCATTGTAGGTCGTCACTTTCGTCCATTGTGCCACCCACTCGGTAGGCTTTGCTGCTATTTTCAGAGAGTCGGGACACTGACACAAACTAGATTTCTGGGTAGGGGGTAATCACATCGTATTCCCCCTCTAAAAAATTTACAGTAAATTCCTTAGTACTAATTAGTTGTCATCTCTCCAACCCTGCCTTCGATTCTATATTTCAGAGTGTAGGGGCAAACTAAATTGTTGCTAGAGTTATAGCTCACAGACGTACTCTAGATTCAAGTCCGAACCAATCGGGGAAGCTTGATGCTATTTTTCTTAGGGGTGGGGACCAAGAACTCATAATTTTCAAGTTTGTGGCACCAACTCTGGAGGCTTTCCTGCTATTTTTCTGGGGGTTGAGGCACTGACACAGGCTAGATTTCTGGAGGAGGAACTGACTCAGGGTTGTATTTAAAAACTACTAGCTACATTTACCACAAGCCCTGCTAAATGTAAGTAAACCTGAACCGAAAATTGAAGCGCTCGCTCCAATATACTTTAGAGTAAATAAAACTACAATAAAAAATGTACAACACTTGCAAAATATTTATAAAGTATGGCACATTCTTTTTAAACCAATTTTGACAACCACAACCTTAAATCCAGTAAACCTTCGCGGAAAGATTATAAGGTTAGCAAAAAATGTGCAGTCCTCAACAAAAATATAGTTAAATGCTTGTAAACCTGCTAAACTCTAGTAAAACTGGACCTAAAATTTAAGCGTTACAGCCAGTAAACCTTAGAAAAAATTATAAAGTTCATAAAAAATCCGAAGCACTTATGCGCTGAAGTCCTTAGTAGTAATATAAAGTTAATAAAAAGGTGCAACACTTAGCACAAACCTCGCTACACTAAAGTAACTCTGGACCAAAAACTCAAGTGTTACACCAGTGTCCTTAGCGGAAATATGAGGTTAGTAAAAAATGTAAAATGCTTACCAGAAAACTCACTAAACTGGAGTAACCTGGACCGACAATACAAGCTGTATACAGGGTGAACAAAAAGTCTGGTTCATCATAAATATACGCCATTTCACTGTTTATAAAAACCAAACAACCACTGAACATTGACAGGCAGGGAGGGGATCCAGAAATTAAGTGGGTCACTGGTGCTCCCCCCTAGCTCCAACCCACAAATTAAGTTTCCATCTTCGGCCCTTCAATGATTAGAGGTGTCATTCCAATATTGGAGAAATGTGTGGCCAGTAAAACCATGACGACTAGCGCAAACGGCGTTCAAATCGAATTGATGGTGTCCAATCTGCGCACGTTTAAAAATAGAACTCTATCTCTACACCCGGACCACAATGATGGCTTCGCAGCATAAGTACACTCGAGAAATTCTGGCCTCGTTAGTAGCCAATCTACCATGGTTGGAACTGGGACACTGAAGAGAATAGAACGATGACAGCCTGGCAACTGATTTCCACCCCTCTCTATCCCACAGGCGCCTTCCCTAGCTTCTTTTGTTTTGAAACATGCGTAGATTGGACACAGTAAATTTCATTCTCACGCTTTTTGCGCTACTCGTCATGATTTTGCTACCCACAAATTTCTCCAATCGGAACCATACCTCTATTTCCTCTAGGGCCGGAGATAGAAACTTAATTTATGGGTGTGGGCAGGGAGGTTACCTGTGTTCCACTTAATTGTTGGACCCCCACCATGCCTGCTAATGTTCAGTGGTTGTTTTAGTACGGGTGTTAAGCAAGAAAATTGTTCACATCGAGCTAAAAACATGAAATTTGGTACACAAGTCACTCTTAGAAGTACAAATCGAAATGGCTATTGAGCCTTCTCGAGATTTTCCCCTTGGGACCCCCACAGCCCTCCTGTAGCTCCAAACGCCCCCTTCCGTGAGGCTGGTGACCAACTAACTCTTTTTAATCGTGCCAAAGACTTAAATTGTGTCCACAAGTTATTCTTAGCCGTTCACTTCGAGCAAATTATGGAACCCCACGAAATACCCCCCATTGTTCCCCCAAAGCCCTCCTGTGCCCCGTCCCTTAGGATTGATCAACAAGGTCTTGCAGATCGAGTTAAAAGGATGAAATTTGGTACACAAGTCACTCTAACTAGTACAAATAAAACTAGTTATAAAGCCCCCTCCAGATTATCCGAAGGCCCCCCTGAGCCATGATCAACCAATTCTTGCAGATCAAGCTAACAGCATAAAAACTGGAACAAAAGTCTTTCTGAGCAGCGCAAATTGAACTATCTATAGAGCTCCCTCGAGCTTAGAATGACTTTTGTGTACCAATCTTTATACTTTTAGCTTGATCTGCAAGAATTAGTTGATCGTGGTTCAGTGGGATGCTGATGGGGTGCTAGGGGGCCTGAGGGGGTATCTGGAGGGGGCTTTATCGCTAGTTTGATTTGTACTGCTAAGAGTAGCTTGTGTATCAAATTTCATTCTTTTAGCTCCATCTACATAAATTTGTTGGTCAAGAGGGTGGGATCCAAGGGAATGCTGGGGGGCCTTAGGAGGGTACCTGGAAGGGGCTGTATAGCTAGTTAATAATAATAATGTTTGTTGCTGAAGCAACAGGTCTGGCAAGGATCGCGGGGATCACTGACTGGCAGCCTAATAGTTCTGTTTGTACTGTAAACAGTTAGGTGTGTACAAAATTTTAGGCTTGGAGGTGCAAGAATTTGTTGGTGAAGACTGAGGTAGGGGGCACAAGGGTGTGCTGGAGGGTTTTAGGGGATTATGTGGAGGGGGCTGTATACATAGTTCGATTTGTACTAGTAAGAGTGACTTGTGTACCAAATTTCATCCTTTTTCGCTCGATCTACGAGACCTTGTTGATCAATCCTAAGGGAGGGGGCACAGTGGCACTTTGGGGAGAACCTTCGGAGGTATTTTGTTGTGGAGTTCCATAATTTGTTTGAAGTGAGAGCTCAGAATGACTTGTATGATGCAATTTAAGCTTTCGGCATGATTAGCAAGAATTACTTGGTCATCATCCTCACGGAGGGAATATGTGGGGCTGCAGGGGGGCTGTGGGGGGGGGGACCCAGCGTAAAATCTTGAGAAGGCTCTATAGTTATTTTGATTTGTACTGCTAAGATTGACTTGTGTACCAGATTTCATTTATTTCGATTTGTACTGCTAAGATTGACTTGTGTACCAAATTTCATGCTTTTAGCTCGATATGCATGATTACCCCAAAATATGGTGCTTAACAGCTGTACTATTTGGTTTTTATAAACAATTAAATGTACTTTATGTATGATGAACCAGACTTTTTGTTCATCCTATATCAAATTAATAAAAAATTGCTGCAGTCATCAAAAGTACCACTACATGCAAGTGAAAGTCAAACCTAATCCAATAAAAATAGGCCTATAAGGTTATTAAAAAACGTGTAACAATTAGCTCAATCTCTTCCAAACTCAAGTAAACCTGGATAGAAAATTCAAGTGCTCGCTCAGACAAACCTCGATGTCGGTGTGACAAATCGTGACGTCAGTTCCGGTTAATTTGGTAAACTGTCACGTCGTTCCGATAAACCTTCACATCACTACAGTAAACCTCGACAACACTGTGACATCGTGGCGGAACACCATTTCAGCGCAATTTGGTAAACTGTGACATCACTTCCAGTTAATTTGTTAAGCCGTGAGTTTGGAGTTACGTCACTTCTGGACACCAGAATAAATCTCGACGTTACTTGCGGTTGCTCCTATAAATCTCGACCTCACTCAGGTAAACCTTGACATTGGTATAGAACATCACGTCCGGTCGTTCTGGTCAATCGGGACGTCACTCTGGAAAATAGTGACGCCACTGCAGTAAACCTTGAATTCAAAAACAGATAGGAGCGAGATATCAAGGGAAGCACCAAGGGGCACTTCCAGGGAGCCAAACGCAGGGCATAGTAGCAAAAGGAACCTTCCAGGCATCACAAAAAGAGGTGACGTAGAAGGACAATTTTCAAGTAGCAGGATCTAGGCAGGAGTACCTTTTGCTACCAGGGTTGTGTCTGTCTGCAACCACATCGCATACCCCATCTACTGACGTGAGAATTTGTATCAAAGAGGGGCGGTGTTGTATGAATTCACATAATTTATGAGTTTTTTATTTAATGCCAAGAGACTTGCACGGATATATTTACAACTTTGGGCATAAAAATTAACGTTTTCGTTAAGATTTAAGGATTTAAACCACTCCTGGTCATTTGCCCGAAGCCCGAAGACCCTAGGCTTTAAACAATGCCATACAACAGTACACTCTTTGGCGTAAACGTAAGTATACTATTGTTTTGCAAAGAAAATTTCAACAATTTCAACAATCATTAAACAATTAAAATGCAACTGCAAAGCATCCTATAAAACCATTTGATTTGCCGCAGGGCGCGGCAGTTGATAAATTGACACCAATTCGTTTTCGGTATTGGTTTTCGGACGATGAAGTATGGACAGTGAAAATTTCGGCTTCACTGCTGGGCAATCTTATCCATTAGTTTTGGCGGACAGTCTTGCGTTCAGTAACCAACCCACGAGGATCTCCACACATGTTTGCCTAATATACTGCATCACGAAGGAACCTATCTTTGGCTTAGTCTTCGTCTTCAAGTCCTTTACAGACACACCTGTGTTTATTTTAGTTAACAGGATCTTTTTTTTCCCTACTGTAAAACGCTTGTCAGATGAATAAGTTAAATCCCGCAGTAAGGAAGTACTTCTACTGAATTGTCAGCGTCACTAAAACAGTCCTCTCCTTTGTAACTCGCTGAAAATTTTCCCGTTTGTTCAATAAATCATGGGATCGCTGGAAGACACATTTTTTGAAAACTTGTCATGGAAATAAAATTTTGCTTCAGGACGTTTTGGTTGACAATCTTGCATGCCGGCAGTAGGTGGGGGAGGAGGGGGAAGGGCAGGGAATCGAGAGGAAAAAATTATTCATTCTCATTGTTCATGGTTAAAGCTAGAAAAAATGTTCGCAAGATAGGTTTTTAAATGAAATGTTTAAGTCAAATTGTGCATGATAAAGTGTTGGCTGACAACTTAGCAGCTGGAAGTCGTCAGAGGGTGACGCTGAATGGGGGAAAAAACTGATTAATTTTTCACTGTTCATATTTAAGGATGGGAAAAGCTGGGATGTCGACAAAGCTGGGTTTTAAAGTGAATTGTTTAATGCAAAATCTTTCTTGAGAAAATGTTGGTTTGTTCTGGAGGTCGGAGAGGAAAGAGGCAAGGGAAAAATAATGAATTCATCACTGCTCATGATTAATGTGGGAAAATGTTGGGCGAGAACTTGTGTACCGAAGATGCTTGGGAGTGCTTTATTCATCACCATTCACGTTTTAATCTTGCCGTGAATGTTGGATGACAACTTGTCTCCAGGAGATTGGGGGGGGGGCTGAATTTAAAGTAAATTTTGGGGAAAAAATATTGACTGGCAATTGACTACATAGGTAAGGGGAGTTTAAGTAGTGTGGCTGAAAGTAATGTTTAAAATGGAACAAAAAATTGGTAGAAAACTTGTTTAATGGATAACGGTGGGGAAGGGGAGGAAAAATACAGTTTAAGTAAAATCTTGCTGAAAGTAATGTTTAAAATAAAATCTCGGTGGTAAAAATGTTTGTTTATAGGGGGGGAATTGAGGCTTAATGGCGCGTCGACAACTTGGTCATTAGCGCCAACCTCAGTCACAGTGCAGTGGTCCGGGTTGCCACTGCACCACACATTACAGAGATGTTAGTTTATAGCTTGTCAATCACAGGTGGTGGGTGAAGTGTCACCAACGTGACACAGTGTTAAAGAAAATAAATGCAACCCATGTTTCTATCTCGTTTGTGATTGGTAGATAGTCGATTTTTTTGCAGTGTTAACCCCCTGTTCCCTCCATTTACCCTCAGGATCCACGCTCAGCGACCATGGTTTGTTAGGCTGGGTGGTATGCTGCCTGAGGCGTAATTTGAATGTTATATGTAAAGGGCACCGTCTAAAGTTATGCTAGATCATGCAACTCAACCTTAGCTACCTAGGTCAATTTTCAAAGATACCTCTGGTATGATTGACCCATCAATTCATTCTTGTTACCCCTTAATCACGATAGGAAATAATGACTTTGGAAACGTTGGCTTCAGTGCAATGCAGCATGATTGATTAGTTTCTACAGGTGGTGGTGCACTGACTTCCAACCAGCCAGGTGAAGTAATATGTAGGAGACAGACCACTGATTCAAGTGAACAGAGTGGTACGACTAATCGACCAGAACTTGCTGCCCTTGCGTAAGTTTCAATATTTCACTGTCGGTGACTGTACCAGTGTGTACCTATTTCATGTTTAATAATTCAAGTAATAATATAAATAACACACGCTTTGCAAAGAGCTGAGATAATAGGCACGCTGCTGTTGCTGGGAAAAATACATAGTTAACATATGCTGCAGCAGTATCGTGGCAATCGTCACAAGCACGCATCAAGAAGGTGGCCTACATATCGGGTGACTAATTACAAACCAATAAACCAGGTGAACGAGTTGGAATTGAAAATTCAGCAGGTAAGTGACCAAAGGGACTTATACAATATATTACTGAAAAATAATTATTAAAAACTTTGCTATTCTGAAATTAATTCAATTAAAAGTCATTGTAGCACCAGGGTCTATTCGTTAAAGTAAAATTTCATATTTTTAAAAGCCTTCATTTACATCTTTCACGATTCAACTTCAACTGTATTTTATAGTTGACTACATTTTTAAGTAACCCAATTAACGCTATTATGGAGACGTGACTGTTGATAGTATGTCATGAAAAGATCGTTGAGTGTGATTGCATGTCTTGAGAACATCTTACATGCAAAGCCGGATAAACATTGGATCGTGAGAACATGAGATATCTTTGGGGAGTAAGCCCCTTACTTGCTTACCATTTCATATCTAATTCAACGATTTATTTTCTAAATTCCTACTTTAATGCCAGAGCAAAAAAAATGTTGAACTTCTTGATACCAGTCGCCCCTGGCATATAGCATTATGCTGCATTAGTCGACATTTATGTTTAGTCTTGCTCATAATAAACTTATTAAACCGAGGGTCCAGGGACGTTAGAGGCTCAAAGTTTGGGGTGAGTAAACCAGATCTGTCGACTCATTTATTCAGCCTATGTATTGAATTTGCTACCCTGCTACCTACATTTTCCTTATTTCATTACCACATATTACCTCATTAACTCATTAACTTGTTGAGGCAGGGGCTTGCTGCACCAACTTGCATAAGTTGCACTAGAGTCGACAAGAAACGTAGCTTCGGCATTGCATGCGCACTCACTAACCTTGTCAACTTGCGGAATTTTCTGGCCTACTAGAATTTATGAATCTAAACTTGTACCTTTTCTCCTAGCAAATTTTGCAAAATATTATTTTTGCTACTTTTGCAATTCCCTCACATACCAGTCTTATTAATTATACGGCATCTCTTGAGGGAGGGTTTGCTTTGCCCATTAGCCATATTTGTACAAAAGTCGGCAAGAAAGAAGTATAAAATATAAATATCGCTTCTCGGTGGAGTGTACGTTCTTAATCGAACCGAAAAGCCGACATTATTTCACGAACCATTGCCAAAAGTAATTTTTAACTGTATACATTTTGTAAGGTGGGGTAACTCATTAGTTTTTCGACAAGTAAAAACAAATTATTTTTTAATCTTGCCAACAACAGATTATAAATTGGATCGGTGTGACAACCTCTAGGTACCACCCTTCAAAATTATGCCCCAGAGGGTCGCAGAAATAAAGAATAAGTACAAACAAATTTTCAAGTTTTTGAGTACAGCTGGTGGCATAATAGGTGCCTACCTCCTCCTCCACTCCCAAACGTTCAAAATACTTATATTCCCAGGACCTTCCTGGTCATCAGAGCCCCTGATTTAAGAAGAAAAATATGAAATATATCTTCACGAATGGGAGTGGGACTAAAATCCAGAATGTCATCTTAGAAGAGGTGGGGGCTTGCTGTACCAACTTGCGTAAGTTGCACTAGAGTCGACAGGAAAGAATCTCAGCTTCAGCATCGCGTGCGCACTCGCACAAATTGTCAACGTGCTAAATTTTCTGGATTACTGGATTTTCTAAACCTTGCCTAAACCTTTCCAATTCCCTCGTACACTGGGCGATACGGCATCTCTGGATTCGGTATACACGTTCGAAGCTTTCAATACTATATTCACAGGAGCAACACCTCCAAAAAATTGAAGAAAACCGGACGCCCCAATCACTCGAAGTGACGTCATAGCCATGCCCAGTTGAAGTGACGTCATAGCCACACTCACCAGAAGTGAGGTCATAACCAAACCCACCTGAAGGAGGTAGGAAAAAGCACTTCCCTCCCTCCTCCAGATTGACGAAAACGAAAAAAAGTAGCAAAAAGCACTTTCCCACTCACCTACAAATTGACGAAAACCGTAATCCCTTACAACATGAAGTGACGTCACGGATGTATGCATGTTTTGTGACGCAATATCGTATTTTACCGCTACTTCTAATAAGAAAATAAAAGTGGGGCCATATAAAGAGTTAATGGTTGACCATTGTCTTTTCCGGTTTGAATTGTAACTTGGTTCCACACATCTGTACTAACATTGAGCTTTTTGTATAAGTTACAGGTTAACGTAATTAACTTTAGCTATGAACCTCTCTAGAAAGCAATACGGGACTTTATATTGTTTAATTTTTCTGGCCAATGCAGCACAGTACATCGCTACGGATGAAAAATATGTTAAATACGGTAAGTTTAACTGTCGTTGCACCACAGCTTGTGCAACGAAAGGTATTTATAACAGAAAGGAAATTTTACTGAAGAGCACTACAGTGAGCTATACAAGTCCAATTGCATTGTTTTTGTAGGAAGCAATGTGACGCTTTACACAAACATGATCTCGACCTATTTCAAACAGTTTAATTGGAACAACATGCAAATGATTTCTAACATAGGTAAGAAGTAATTAAAGTAATTAAGTACTGCACATTGTTGCTGGACAATTGTTACTAAACGAACTTATGAAGATAAACATTGGTTTCATTATCAGCAGTTGTATCCCTATTTTCTTTCCGTTTTTATACAAACTGTTATTAGAAGAGATTACACTCAAAGTAGTAATGAGTATTTCAATTGAATTTGATTTACACGAAAAATTTTGTACACAAAACAAAACAAACACTAGTCACAGCGAAAGCCATCAATAACAGAGTTTAACATCCCACTTCTTCTAATAACCCAGCACCACAATTTAATAATCCACGTGAATTCTAAATTTATAACAAAACATTTTAATCTCATTTGGTGCACACAAAATCCTTAATGTGCTGATAAATGTTAATACCTATGTAGCTCCAGCTATTAAAAGTTGCTTCAGCTATCCTTCAGCAGAAGACAGTTTTTTCAAATACATACAGCTGATGTTCCATTGGTTGTATCTTTTGGTGATATCTGTTTTAGCAGAAAACACTTGCCAGAATTATGATCAATTACTAACCCAATAACTGCATCGTTCCATGGGATTTTCAGCAGGCTATACTTGGTTATCATCAGCACTAAGCACTGACTTGTGATGCATTTACGAAACTAAGATGATCTACATATTCTTACTACTAATTCCTCTTTTTTCGTATGCCGATACCATTTCAAAGATTTATAGAAATCTCTTATTTTCACCCCTCCTACAGTTTCGGACTTCCAACGAACTGAGTGTAAAATAAAAACTCTCCTCCAACACATGTTGAAAAAAAATCAATCTAGCTGAGATCTGTTGATTACTAATATCCATTTCATATGACCGTTGTATCACCAGTTGCTTAACAACTACATAAATTGTTTACAGACCCCAAACATCTTTCTACAAGTTTTTCATCAACATTCATCACAGGAAAGGTTTGGCAGTTTGAGTTAGATGGGGCAACGTTGTCATCTTCTCTTGGGATGAAGCAGATTCTACGTACAAAAGAACTTCAACTTAAAATTGCCGTTTGGTGTGACATCAGCTGTCAGAAGAATATTTTTCTGTGGGTGAGATATACAGCTTTGTTTCTCATGCAATTTTTCCTTGAAAAAATTAATTTGCTAATTATAAGCTTTACCTTTAAGTAACTACAAATTCTTGTATTTTCACAGGCTGCTAGTAATGATTTGTTTAGAAAAAACGTGGCCTGGCTTTTCGTTCTAGAAGGGAGCACTGATAAAGAACTGCTGCTTTCAAACTGGCAATCTTTTTCACTAAGAAATTTACTGGGTAGCAATATAAACATAGTCTCGTCATCAGCAAGTGAAAGGGTAGGTTGTACAGGAATTAAAAAAAAACCTAATTGTTAAAGGGTGATGGCAATAATGAGGGAGCTCATAAGTGCTGTACACTCTGAAGACGATATGTACGGACAGTACACATGAATGTGTACTTTCTCAGCCTCCACATGAGTTGTGTACTGGCAGTATACAGTCTGTGCAGCGACAGTACACATTGTCGTCAAAGTTGTGTACTACCAGTACACATATTGTGTACTACCAGTACACATATTGTGTACACTCAATACACAGTTCGTGTGGAGACTAAGAAGGTACACATTGATGTGTACTGTCAGTACACATCGTTTTCACAGTTTACTGTTTAGAGTTTTACTAAACACATCATTTGCATCGCTGACTCTATTGGCGTCGATCGACATTTCATGTAGTTCAGTTGGTTTCCAGAGCATCACAGTACGTAAGTAATAGATCCACCCAAAACCAAAACGGGTATAAGAGAAGCTGCCAAGTTTCCGAAAGGGGTCGGCCTTTGAAAGTAGTGATATCATTCAACCAGGGAAAGGCCGCCATGGTTAATTCTATTAGCCAAGTTAATCGCACCTACTAATCGTACGAAAGTTAAATAAAAATTAGAAGATTGCTACTAGTGGTATCAATCTTCAAATTTTTAATTTACTTACGAACGATTATTCGGTGCGAATAACTTGGGTAATTGGATTAACCTGGGGGCCTTTCCCTGGTTGAATGATATCACTACTTTCAAAGACCGACCCTTTTTGGAAACTTGGTGGCTTCTCTTATACCAGTTTTGGTTTTGGGTGGATATCACAACTTTCACAGGCCAGTGAATACAAAGAATCACACGGTCTTATCGACACCTCTACCTTTTTTGTCTGGAGGTATGTTATGTCTATAATTTTCTCATTCGTAATTTTCACATTTGCCATAGCCCAATTAGCCGTTATATCAGCCAAATTTATATGGTTTGATTTATTGTACGCCTATGTTTCACATGCTTAAGTTTGTTCAATCCCATTTTTTGAGGGCACTGGCTGACAAAAGCTGATTTTCATTCGCTTCCCTCACTCAATCAGCGCATTCCCCCTCAGTTGTCCCTCCTGAGGTTAATTTTAATCACACAATGAATCTGGAATTGCTCACTCAATCACAATTAATCGTATCTACTTGGCCGATCGTCTACTTGGTGGCATCACACTAGCGTATGTCTAGCATAACCATCAAACTCGGCACTTTACTAAGACATACTTTGAAAAAATTTACTTTTTTCCTACTTGACTGGATCGTGTGCTCACGATCTGCATTGTGTTTCAAATTTTCCTGGCAATGATAGATTCCCAGTCTCTTTTCTGTTGTAACTTCCGTAGTTTAGTAACCATGGTGTATTCACGTACCTTAGCAAAACTCACTGATCACATAATAATTCACTTTTGAAATATCACATAATATAAAACTCACTGAACGGTATCCAACCAGCAACCAAGGTTAATTTATTTACCATGTCGTCGAAGCAAACAGTGCAATAATTGCAATAATAGTTATTTTGTTAAAACTCGAGTGAACTGTTGCGGGACGTAAATGATGAAACGGTGCGTGTATAACACTTAAGCATGTTATAATAAACCGTTGGATAACAATACAAACAATGGTTACAACAATAATTTTGCATTTACGCGCCACTTCAGGGCCACGTCAACCCCCAGCAATCCCCTTCTAGCTGCAACCCCCATTTTACAAAAAGGCACGCCCCCGTACTACTCTTTAGCAGTGTGCCAAAATTTAGATACGCAAACTTTTCCTAACGAGGCGTTGACGTGTTTTTATACCCTATGAGGGGGGGGGGATTGACGCTTAATGGCGCGTCGACAACTTGGTCATACCCTATGAGAAGTAACATCGCAGACCTTAGCTAGTAGTAGCTAGCTAGCTAGATAGTTAGCTAGGTAGCCAGTAACACAAACCAACGTTATTGAGGGCACGTTTTCTCCACAAAGGATACCTTCCCCAAACTTTAATGTTGTGGTATTCTTTGTTACTGGACCCAATTGAGATTGAGAAGTTTCAGCACTTTTTGCAGATAAGATAAAGTAATAGCCAGTATCGTGCACTTGACACTTGATTCCCAAAGATTTCTACCGCATAGGCAATTTTCATCAGTGTGCTGAAATTATGTATAAGCTCGTAACAGTTACCAGAACAATCTGCTAGTCAGCCGCTAGCTGACAACAATTAAGCTCCAACAACAATAAATCATCTACTTGGCGGCTAGACACAAGCAGATGACCAGGAGTGGTTAAAGCTCGTTAAACCCTTTGAAACCCTTTTTTAGCATGAAATAATTGAAATTTCAAAGTTCATAACACGTATCAACAATGAATGGCCGAAAACAAACCAAAAATCATCAATAGCATTGTTAGCCATTAAATTATTTTGATTTTCTACTTCTTTTGAGAACTATATTTCTTGTTGCTGTTACTTCGTAATGATGCAAAACATGTCATCGGTATAAGGTTGTTTTTTTTTATTTCAAAACAAAAGTGGACTGAAGTCAAGTCAGTTCAAAAGGTTTACATGATTAAGTACCTGGCGGACGAAATTGGAAACGTCAAGTGTGTTCCCAATATTGGAAGTCTTCTCTTAGCTGTTTAAGTTAAGAGAAGCAGTGGTTACTGACTGAAGATAGTTACGTTAAAATACAGAGTTTCTAAGTCAGTACTGCACGATACTGTGATTCTTTAAATAAAATTGTAGCATGTTTTAGGTATGGGCTGTTCCCGTAGTTAACATGTGTGAACAAAGGAGTCCGAGTTATCGTTTGCTTTGAGGTATGACTTGAGCTATGATTACTTTGTTCAATTTCTGTTTAGTGGTTCAGATAGAGCAAAGTGCAAAGTTTTTTCGCTGCGAACACGACATTTGATAGACAACATTTTTTGTTAACTGTTTTCCGGTCTATAACCTTATCATGATTGAAAATAACAGTTAAAAGAAGACATACAGTAGAAATTTTGCACGCACTAGGTATTTCCAATTTTGTCTGCTAGGGATTGAACCATGTAAATAGACTACACATGCCAGGCTGATAACTTCAGTCTGTGTTTCCGATTTAGTAATCACTGTTCTCACAATTTAAGCCCCTCGGGACTGAGTTAGGCTCAGTTTCGTTGTAATATTTAATTCTGCTAATTTTATATTTGGATTTTATGGTGTTGTGCCTTTGGCGCGGTGTTGCAATCATTTCTGTTTGTCATGACTCAAAGGCTGGTTTTTACCAACGGAAAAATCGTATGAATCCATAATGTGTCACCTTGCCTGCTCTAGCGTGAACGTTTACAGTTTGTGCCCAACTGCCTAATGACACATTAGACTTTCACTCATAACTTCAGGTGGCTTAGATTAGGTGCGTTCCTTTAAAAAATCTTTTTACATTCCTTCGCTTGCCCACTAGATAGCACTAGGTTGCAGTAGATTCTGCAGACTTTTCTTTGGTGAACAGCCGTATTTAAAGGTTGTACTTTTCCTTCCTTGATAACGGAAAACAAATTCTCTACGAAACTTTGCTTACCATCTGCGTGATTTTTATGCACAATTCCCGGCAATTATTTTTACAATCTCACTTTTCCTGTATGTTTGCCCTATTTCACACCAGCTGCATGAATATGTTATTTAACTCCTTTGAGTTTTTAAAATTTCATATTTTTGCCAGCAGGAACAACACGGCCGACCAGTAAAATTCAAAATCTCTCCCTATCTGCCTCACTTCTCGTCGCTTTTCCCTTTTAGCATGTCTTGAGATTACTCTCTACTGCAGGGTTTTATTCCTGCCTTCGTTTTCAGATTTTTTTCTGACGTGAAGTGGCTTTTTTTTTTTTTACCTTGTGTTCCTTTTTGGCTTTTACTTTGTGCATTTCTAAGGATTGAATAGCCGCAAGTTGTGTTATACTGTACTGCCGAAACGTCTGCGGTACGACCAGCAGAAACATCGTGTTTCATTATTTTTATTATTTTTATTATTTTTATTATTTTTATTATTTTTATTATTTTTATTATTTTTATTATTTTTATTATTTTTATTATTTTTATTATTTAAGTGTTTTTGCCTGTATGCATCCACTGGCTTTACTTAATTATGGTTCGACGCATGATTTTTTTTTGACCGAACTTATTCGTACTTGGTCTATTTGTTAGACAACGTTTCAGTATTAGTAATATGTACGAATTTGCCGATAGGGTTTTCGGGTGTTTGAAGGTCATTGAATATTGTTCTGTCGTATTTATTACCATTAATTACAGCGCTTAACACTTCGACGCATATGAATTTCAGAGCTTCTGAAGAGTTTTGGTAGACCCGTTATTTGTGTGTTGAAATCCCAAATTTTTTTTTTTTTTGGGGGGGGGGCCGAAACTTTGAAATTTTATCACAAAAAATTTCTTTCGATCAACGTCAGCATTAATGATTTTGCTTGCATAGTTGGATTTACCATTGATTTTTTTATGCCCCTTTGCCTCGCAGTGAGAAATATTCCGTTTCAGGTATCAATGAAGGCAAGTGTCGCATGTAAGTGACCTGCTTGTTAAAACATTGCAACTAAATGTTGAGGCGGTATTTTAATTACATTATAACAACGCTTATGCAAAATATCATTTGGTGAGTGATAGTACAAGTTGATCCCCTGGCATCAGACCCAGATCGACCTTATGAAAAGGACAATTTTCCCGATCATTTTATACTGATCAGCATTCATTTTGAAATTACGCCATGATGTTTTTGTCACTTTTGAGTAGAAGAAACTTATCCAAAAAAATCACCCATAGTTTAACACATTTTATCTGATTCTTGTTTCGACGATTTTAACGCACGGTTATTTTTTTTTCGCTTTGGAGGATTAGTATGAGTATGAATTATTTGAATTCACGTGAGAAGCAAATCCTGGTCCAAGGAAGGCATGTATGTTACTGATTTCTGGACTGATTCTAACAGGACAACTGTTAAAAGCAATGTAAAAATAAGACAGGCACAATTTGTTTAAACTATGTCGGGACTCGGTAACAGAGGTCGCATTAAAAAAAATCAGCTGGAAAACTGTTCCAAGCAGCCACCACACGAGTAGCATAGAAATATATCCAGCAATCTAATGTAGCTCCAAGAACTCACAACTTATAATTATTTTCTCTTGTTACAGATGTTGCACGAAGTGTAAAGAAATTTGTTAAGTTAAAATTAACTTTGTTATTAATGATTAAAAAAGTTAATGCTAAACCGTCGATAAAAGTTTACAACTATGCGAAAAAATAATATTCTCCCAATTGGTGAAGTAGTTATTGAAAGGTAAATGTCTTCAATTGTGCTTTTAATATTAGCCGATGTTACAGGAACTTACCATCAAACAAATGATCTTACAAACCATGGCATCTGCCAAATTTAAGAGTAACAGTCACTGAGTAGATCAGAAAATTGTATGCTCTGGAAATAAACTATTAATGAGAAGAAGTTGTGGTTAGCGTCGCACATAATCGCGTAAAAGTTTGTCAGTGGGGGGGGGGTTGAAGCTTAATGGCGCATCGACAGCTTGGTCATTAGCGCCAACCGCAGTCACAGTGCAGTGGTCCGGGTTGCCACTGCACCACACATTACAGAGATATTATTCAAACCCCTAATCTAAATCTTGTCATACATCTGTGCCTCCTGCAAAAATTGAAAAACACAGGACAGGAGGACAGACTTATCGCCCAATTGACGCGCAATGTCATGTGGAAGATGGAAACGACGACGAAAACCATCAAGATGGCAACAATCAACAAGGAAGTGCCGAACCGTAAGATTTTGTCAGGAATGAGAAATTCAGCATCAGAGCCATTAAAAGTTTTCTTTTTACATGAAAGCAGCATGTTTGCACATTACATGGAAGTCCCTTATGATTTGGACAAATTACATGTAATTAGCATGGAAAACTTTCACCAAGATGGAAAAACAAAAATTAGGTGCCATCAGGTAATGTCTTTAGGTGCCGCTATGGCAGCTAACTTTACAATAGCTGTCTATAAAAAACGCCTATATTGGTCTATATTTGCATACTAGCGGAAGCCCGTGCTACGCACGGGTGGTGTTTGATGCACCGTTAAAAACACTGGGACGATTTCCTTCCTCATGTGTTTGTTACGGAATGCGTGTATCCCGTCTACGTGTTTTTGCATACCCTGGCTAGGAAAGGGTGTTTTTCGTTTCCTTCACTCCCTCATTTAGCGTATCCCTTGTTATATAAATAAATAGGCATTGGAGACATTGTAAGGGAGGATTAAACAAACGAAGCTTCAACAATCAGCAAGAGGGCGAGCGGGCTCATTGTTGCCACGGTAGCAAAGAAAAAGGGCGAGCGACCGACAATGAAAACGGATATGTGCTCTATCAATTACTTGCGGCCGTCTTGTGGCGGCCGTCTTGTGGCCGTCTCGTTGCAGTCCATCCTACGCGACAACTCGATTTTATTAATAAAGATTATAATAAGCTACAAAAGTATTTGGATTTATTACTGGTAGAAGCACGGAAAACTATTACTATTGAGTCCGTAATAGCAAACCAAGAAGCCATTTGTGCCTAAGAATTTCAAGTACTTCTGGCTTACGTATAGTAATGTAACTTTTTCGCCAATTATACCTGAAGTACCTCTTTATTGATTATATTTAGGAACTCGAAGTAATAGGTATTCACATTATTATATGTAATACATCCAAATACTGAGAGAGTTCTATGGTGAAAATATACAAAATTCATATTTTTATAGAAACTCAAGTTCATCAGAAAATGTGATCTTATAACACCAACTTTTTTATTTTTTGTTGATATTATGTACACGCAGTGTCAGTTTTCCAAGCTATTATACACAATCAGGGGCGTCATAAAGGAGTATCCCAAGTTAAAAATACCCTGAATAGGTTGTAACACTGCAGCCATGTGCGAAAAAATACCACTCACCCTACGATTTGTACTGGCATGCACTACTTCATGCTGTCTTAACGTTCCATGTTCATATATCGATGAATTAGCTGGCGTTTTCAAGCCTACTGGAGTAGAAATCGCGTGCTTCACCTCCTGACTCAAGACCAGATCAGCATGTGCCGGATAGTTTAGACACCTTTTAGCGCTGATTGGGTAAAATAAGATTCTGGATACGGGAAATGAAACCCACAGCTTCTTTTCCAGACGATCTTGACAAGGAATGTAATACGAAACGACAGTTACAACGGTGATACTTCAACGTTATGCATTTATTAGTTCCTGATATAAGTTATACATGGTCTAACATAATGCTTTACAGTACGTAAATATGCCGTTTATGGGAGAAAATCAACACTTTAAACACCCCGGGAGTTCTGAAGATATTTCCTAAACCAATAAAATTGTTCCCAATTACTGTGCAACTCTAACGACAATTATTTTCCCCATTATAAGATGCAGCTTTGAAGAAAACCCACTTTTTTCGGTCTAGCCTAGTGTCCATGGAACTGGCAAAACATATAGATTCAAGTTCACTTCAAATTCTAAAGGACCATTAAAGTAAGTCTACTAAGTATCTACTCGCTGTCATAATTCTGCTGAAGATCTGTTTTTAGCATTGAACAAAGATGCACATCAGTAATGTACAGCGACTTGATTAACCAGTAATGTAATAAATTAAAATTATTTTTCATTTTTTTTTGCAGTGTAGCAGTCGCCAGTAACACAGTGAACTGGTCTATCAGTAGTAGGGCCATTTTGTTAAAAGGAAAGATTGCGTTGTAAATCATGGTGGTGTGAATAAAAAAGAATCTACTCGAAAATAACTTGTCAATAAAATACAAGACATAACCGTTAAAGCCATGGAATTATTCGACCATTGTCGGCCTCCACCATTATTATTTTATTTTAAATATTTTCAGGGAGAAAAGTTCGAACTGTGTAAAGTTATTCACGATGGTCCAAATAAACTGCATTGTAACTTGTTGGCAACTTATAAAGTGGACAGGTGGTACTATTCACCAGTTCAAAATATGCTTCCACTTAGAGGCTTTACTTTAAAAATTGGAATAACTCAAGTAAGTCAATTGTATTTGCTCTTCAAAATTGTGCATTATTTATGAATTATATACAATGCGAAATTACTTAACTGTTTCTCATGTCAGGTCCCACCTCGTGTTCGTACTACAACTACGGGTAATGCAACTCGTGTCCTGGATTATATAACACCCTTTGTTGAAATGCTGACAAAATACATGGGTTTCAAGTAAGTTTTATCGCTACAAGATAACTATGATTAATGTGTACGGAGTTTAACTTGAGTCCTGTAGATAATGTATGAGCGGCTACGTTTTCCTGGAGGGGGCGGCATTAATCGACGGCCGCCATCAGGGTAGATTAAATAGGTAGTGCCGCCAAGGATGCTTCCATATATATTTCATATGGTTAGGCAGTGCTATGCTACGAGCTTGGGGCAGGGACAGTTCCAGTTGCGAGTGGCGCTGCGATCACGATCGGTCGAGCTCGTCGGTGCATTAGCATTGAATTCAATGGGCATGATGTGATACGGTCTCGTTTCGAGACGTTGTTACGGTTACGTAAAGCAAATAAAATAATTTTAACAATGAAGAAAGATAATTTATGGTTCCTCTCATAACGTAGTGAAGTGAGAAAATGTTTACTTCATTAGAAGTATTTTTTAAAACGATTTGAAAACAAGGTTCGCAACGCAACGCGTCATTCGCATTCTCGCCTACTGGTTGCTAGGCAACAACAAGTAACGCAGGCAAGCCATCCAAATTCAGCTGCCCAAAAGCCAAACAAACAAAATAATTGTGAAATATTGAATTAAACACGTTTAATTTTTTTAATTAGTATAAATAAAGCAAAACTAAGAAGAGTTTAGCCCCACGTGTCTAAAATTAACCACATAACTCCACGAAAAACTGTTAGACTACGCCAACTGTTAAATCGACAGTTGCCGTCTCGTGATTTCGGCAGTTCTATTACTTTCGACAATCAAATCATGACGAAGCGAAAACTGGTCACAGTTAAATCAACACGTGTCCGCCTGAAGCGGGCGTAAATCTAGATTAACAAAAAACGTAGTTAATACATTGACAGTGTTTGTCAGATGCGTGCATGCATTCCAATGCTACCGCTAATTTGTGGACATACATAGAACCAAATAGAACTAACCGGTGAAAAGTGAGGCTCCAAATCAACGTCTTTTTTTGTCAACTCCCGATCATTTCGTGAGATATCTCGTATCCAGACGTTAAGCCTATAGTGTTGCACGAATCTTCTTCAAAGGAATTTGTTCTGTTGACAAACGTTTTGAATCCTAGCACGAAACAAGCAATCGGCGCAGCCTTTCCCTTATCACCGCAATACTAATTTGACGCCGCCACTAACTTTAACTTGCTGCTGGCGCCATCGTGTGAGCGGAACTGGCGGAGCCCCCGGCAATAACATTGCAAACAGAGCATATTGCCAAACCATATGAAATATATATGGAAGCATCCTTGGTGCCGCTCTTTCTCTCACAACGGTAAACATTTGGTCCAAAGAAGTACCTGCTTTCAGAGATTTACCGCCAGAGGGCGCTGTCGCCAAGTAACGGAAGCGCAAAGCATCATGGGGTTCAAAGCTATTTAGCGTCACTAAAACAAATTGGTAACGGTAAGAATACAAAATTAATCGTTTAAAATATACCATAATTCAGATTAGGACATTAAAATCATTTTAAGAAAGATCAGAACTGGCTGATCATTTTACTTTTTTAAATCCAACATTCAATTTTTAAACGGGTTGTCGTTATGAGTGGAGCTAACTTTAACGCATGGTTTTGTGTTCCGAGAACGCCCGACGAGCATGCGCTTCACCCGTTCAGGCTGAAGCTTCATCCGTAGTTTATGTTTATTGTAACGATCTATATATAGTTTGAATCCAACACAGAATATGGTCTTCAACTTCGGATGTTGCTCACGCACGAGATTTTCGTCTATTACAATGGTTACCATGGCAACGACGCTGCCATTTTTTATTTCAAACGCGGACTAGACGAGTGCTGCCTTCTGGTGCCGTTTGTGGAAGCAGGTCTTTTTTTGGGCCCTGTTTTCAGAAAGCGTCACTACCTACTTAATCTACCCTGGCCGCAATTGTTTTTGTAACCATGTTGGATATCAACAAGGCACTCTGCTACCAAACACATACAATTGATTATCCGTGTCGTTCCGGGGCGAACTCAAGATAGGCCGCGGACACTATAAGGCAATATGAATAAGTTGGATGATTTGGATTTCCATTCAAATTTCGTATCATTAATTAGCTTTCTTAAATGAAGATAAAATCAATCCAGTCCTTTGTTTTCGTATAGAATTTGATACGACCTTTTCTAATTCTGATCTATAGTTACGAATATGTTGTGGAAAAAACTGGAACATACGGCGGCGTAAAAAATGGAAACTGGAGTGGACTTATGGGCATGATTCAAAGGAAGGTAAATTGCTCGCCAGTAATCTTGGCAACCAAACGATAAAGTTAACAAAATTGCACCAATTTTGAACAATGGACATCTGCCATGCTTAGGCCATTGTTGCACTGAAATATTTCACGTAGTTGCTGCGTAAATCTAAGAAAATAACAGTACTTAAGTGGTAATAACTGCATTAGTCCCACGTCTAGTGTCGCCCCTATCATTTAAAGTACGTAATCCTTTTAGAAAAATATTGCAATCTCTAAACTGAGAGATATTTTGCCAGATAGAATTGCAATCTAATTGTCTGGCTATGGAAAAATTGCATTCGAATTGCATTGGTGAGTACTACTGTGCTGCAAAACTTCGCACAGCACTTTTTAGGTGACAATGTTAACGGGTGTATGGTTTGGGCCCAAACCTCACACCCGTTGTTTTGCCTACTGACCCATTACCGTTTTGATGTAAGCCAACTCGATTATTTTAACAAATATTGCTGTTAAGCAAAATTAATCATGGTCTGTTCATTTTGTAAGTCTGTTCTCCTGTCCGGTGTTTTTCAATTTTTGCAGGAGGTACAGATGTATGACAAGATTTAGATTAGGGGTTTGAATAACATCTCTGTAATGTGTGGTGCAGTGGCAACCCGGACCACTGCACTGTGACTTAGGTTGGCGCTAATGACCAAGTTGTCGACGCGCCATTAAGCCTCAATCCCCCCCCCCTGTTCATTTTGCACTCTACGATTTAAAATTAGAAAGTTTAGCATACAGTTAGGGCATCCATTCCCGAGACATGTTTGTAATCCCGGGATTTCGGGATTCTTTTTATCTCAGTCCCGGGATCCCGGGATTAATCCCGAAATTTCGGGATTTATTCTTATTATTTTCAGTGGCAGAAATAAAACTACATGAAAGGAAGGTTGCGTTCGATAACTTCATTGTTTAATTTACTCACAAGATGAAAACTGAAGTGAGCACAGCTAGTTGGTAGCATGTTGTTTGTTTATTTGAAACGGTCTGCTATTTTTTCAAAGATTAAATCAATGGGAGTATTTTTAAGTTGTTATTTTTTAATCTAGTTGTGATGCATTTTGCACTCTGTAGACTGTGCTACAAAATTTTGAAAATCGTTTCATTGGTTCTATTTCGAGGTGGGCCAAAATTTCTCCAAACAAGATAGCAACAACAACAAGAATATTGTAGTCACATTCAAATAGCGTTCAGAAGGCCCTGGGCCTTGTTCATACCTTTGTTTTTAGCTATAAAACTTTAAAATCGGTTCATTGGATTGCTATGTAGGTGAAAGCAATATTTCCCCGACAAGAATAACAACATCAACAAATACTGTAGTCACATTAAAATGTAGTCATATTGAAAGAGCGTGTAAAAAAAGGCCCTGGTCCTTAATTTATATTTACATTTTAAGTTATAAATATTGGAAATTAGTTCACTGGTTCGATCTCTAGTAAAGAAAAATTGTCCCCAGCAAGAAGAAGAATATCAAAAAGAATATTATCACATCAAAATAGTCTTTAAAAGGATGTTCCTTCTTTAAGCTACAACCTTTTAAGGTTTGAAACTTAAAGAATGAACATCCTTTACGAGACAAATAAACAACGACACAAATGAACGAGACAAATAAACAAAATACAGTTTTAGTATTTTTTTGTGTGTGCAATTGTAATTGCGTGTTAACTTTTATTTCTCTTTCTCACACCATAGTAAGCAAAAGACGAAGTTTTATCCATTTTATTTTATGTATACTGAAGAATTTTTCAATTCCAACCTTGGTCTAGAATTGAGATGTTGTTACTAGTAGTTAGACTCGAGTCTACAGACGAGAGGAAGGTAACATTAAATTCACGGAAAAAAAAAGAATTAATTTGTAACTTTTTTTTGTACGAATTTAGCCTATTTTCAATCTCGTAAATCCCGGTATTTAGGTAGCCAAAATCCCTGGTTTTTCTGGACTAAAATATGACTTGGGTCCCGTGATTGGATGCCCTACATACAGCATTATATAAAACTACAGACTTGATTGTCAAAATTTAATAGAAATATATTTTTGCTTAGGAAATTGACTTCAGTGCAGCACTCCTTTCCTTAACCAAGGAACGTCTAGATGCTGCCTACTTTTCACCGTCCCTACTTACTATGAGTCATGCTTTACTAATTCAGAAGCCAAAAAGTACATCAAAGATGCTGGAAATTTTTCTTTACGTACGTCCTTTCCCTTGGTCCGTTTGGATGGCTTTATTTTTGTCATGCTTTCTAACATTCCTTTGCCTCTTGTTCACATATAAAGCCAATGCTGTAAGTTCTGTGAATAATTCTCAACATACGTTTGGAGGAGCGTTGTGGCCAGTAGTTGCTGTCACTGTTCAAACAGGTAAATATATTCAGAGTATGCTGCGGTATATGTATGATGCCTCCTTACAATCTTCTACTCAGGAAAGCTATTGATTTGCTAATTGTTTACGGGAATAGGGGATTATGTAACTAATGCTCATTTTTTGTGGAGGGTATAAAGGTCACCGAATTGCAAAATGTTGGTTTTGGTTTGTTGGCTCCAGTTTTGTAGTTTGGGTGGAGCTCAAACCGAAGGGGCAGACTGCTATGACATTGGCACAATTGCTAGACAGCCCCAAAAGTATTGCTGATCTTGAATTTGCCTGAATTATCGATTATAAACCAGGAAATTATAATTTTTCGAATTCATAGGCTATAATACCACAAGTGATTCTACGAAATCGATATTTTGTCTGTTTTAGCACGAAACTCGTTTCCAGATTTAATTTCCCGAGACCGAAGGTAGAGGGAAATTTGTTGGAAAGGAGTTGAGTGCCAAAATGCACAAATTATAAATTTCGTATTAGCACAAGTGGAATTCGGTTTGAGAATTTTAGTTTTCTTTCCGCAAAGCGATTCTATGAAGGAATTTCGTTTTACGGTTTCGATTTCGATTTCCAA